>JAODAL010018435.1:70000-74802 GCA_025379985.1 Phyllomedusa bahiana
TTGCCATGGAAATTTTAAAAGGAGATTTCAATATAGTAAATTGGATGTTCCTGTCCTCTTCATAAAACATCATTAGGCTATGTTTTAACCAGCAGGGATTTTTCTTTGGGATTTACGCTGATTTAGTTTTAGAATCTGTAAAAAATCCGATCAACCATACTGTTAGACCACAATAAAAAAACCGTGCGGTTCTAAAGCAAAATTTTTTTTCCGGTGGGGGTTTTTTACCCCTTTAACGACTGCCTGCTGTTTTTTTGCTCAGGCTTTTCAGGCCTTTTCGTCTGAAGCGACGCTGTTGCGTTGTCAACATCGTGGTTCGTGGCCTTGGCTTAAAAACTGCCTGAGAACAGAGATTACTTCACAGCCCTGTCCCAATTTCCAGCTCTGCAAGCCCCAGGGAGGGGGGGAAAACCCTCCGCCCCCCAGCGCAAACCCCCCTTTGGTTCTGACTGCGCATAACAAAGGGCTTTCCCCTGCTCTGTCGGGTGATCAGGACTCCCGTGACCTGACAGTGCTTGGGGAGCGGCTGCACAGGGATTTAAAAAAAATTAACAAACATAAAAAAGTGTAGAAAAAAAAAAATATATAATAAAAATAAATATTTAATAAAAAAAATAATTTGTGCATACATTACACACACACAAAAAAAAAAAAAAACAACACAATTTTTATATCTTCATACCTTAATAACCGGGCATAATTAATCCAAAAATTTTTAAGTATGAAATGTAATGGTGAAAAATAATTTTTTAAAAAAAATTGAAAAAAAATTCGCTGAAAATTTTAAAGTGAATTAAAAACTTTTTTTCCCCAAAAAGTACAGCTGCCCCAAAAATAAAACAGGCCTCATAAAATTGCATATTGAAAAAAAAAAAACGTTCCGCTCGAAACCCAAGGAGAAAAAAACAAAAAATTTTCTGTCATTAACTATTTTTCGGCGTTCCCCTTTAAAAGGGGTGTTATCGTTTGAGCGTTCGGGCTGTTCATTAAATTTTTCTCAGTTTAGTTTGAAATCCGGGGGCGTGTCTCCCCGTCAGCAGGGGGTTTTCTCTCCGCAGGGCTGTCTCCCCTCACGAAGAACTGTGACATCATCATTTTCTATAAAGAGGGGTTCAGAAGGTTTGTCGGATATAACCCCCCCCTTTTTTCCCTCCTGCATGCTTTTTGTCTTATTCTGCACCCTTGAGGCTCCAGCAAGCCCGCAAGACCGTTATACTTTATCACCAAATGAGCTGAAACCCGCGCTTTCACTCTAGGGGTGTTCACCCAAATTGTACTCAAACAGGCAAGTCTTTCTCAACTAAAAGGGACAAATGTCAGCTTAAAGAAACGATCTTGCTTGAGTTAATTTTAGTAAAATGGTGGGAGAGCACTCAGTTTTTAAGAAGAACCTCTCAACCTGTAACAAATTGGCCTGGTAGTGCATGGGAGAGTGTTGGCTTTACAAGGAAGGGGGTTTTGGGTTTTGTCCCCTCACGAGTATCCCCCCCCCTAATTCTACACTAAGTAAGAGACCCAAAAAAAATATGTCAAACTCCCATAATGTATATATACACAAACATAGTTCCCCTATACATGTCTCTCCCCCCGATTAAATTTTTTGTATCCTATGTTGGAAGTGCTTGGGGTGATGTGGGTGGACACTATATAGGGGACTTTTTGGTTATATAAAAAAAATTATAATGCTAACAATATTTTCATACTTTAAATGGTAAATTTATAAAAGAAAAAAAAAATATGATGGGGAAAGAACTCCTAACCTCGCTTTCAAGCTGATCACCTAAGCCGCACTATCAAGCAGCTTATAGAGGCAAAAGTGTTTAATCCTTGGTTTTAACTACAGCTGATGACTCTAAGGGAAACGGGGGTTGATTAGACTGAGGAACGAAGCCCTCTTTTTAAAATAGCAATTTAAAGGGCTGGACCTTGAGGATGAATCAAAATCTTGGGGAAAAAACCCTTTTAAACAGGCATAAATTCCCAACCTTCACCAGAGCTGGGGGATGTACATAGAGCAGCAGACCTTGGTTTCACTATCGATTTTAAACAGTCAAGGGAGTAAAAACGGTTGCAAGCAGCCAAACACAGCACAGGGGGGTGGCGGGGCTTTCCGTCTAGGGGTATCCCAACAGGCTAAAAAATGTCAGCCGCCAATCACAGTGCAGGGGGCGGCTAGGAAAAAAAAAAATCGACCAGGGGGGTTTTCGCCAGCAAAGCAACAGAAAACAGAATACATTTTTACAGGAACTCTATCTGCTAAACCAATTGAGAGGAAATGAACCCCAAATTTACAAAAGTGCTTATTTTACTGTCCCAAAAACTGAGACATACTTTGAACGAAAAAAACCCCTTTTAAAGGGGGCTAAAATCCGATGAATTCTGGCGGATTTTCAAAACTGCTAGATTTTCCGCAGGATTGCGGTCGGATATATTCAATGTTCGGGGCGGACGGCAAAACCAAAAACCGACTGCAGTTTCCAGTGCAAATCTGTGCCAAAAACCACTATCCAGTTATGTTAAAATATCAACGATTTTGGAAGGCATTTTAACATTGCTGTGTAGACATAGCCTTACTATTAATTCTTCCATAAGAATGCAAACCAGTTTAAACAAATTAACATAAAAAGCTGCTTTTAATCGAATTTTGAGAGATGCTTTACAGCAGCTTCATGGACATAGGATTCCGTGAACAGGAGCAGACACATTGATTTCTATATGAATGTTTTCTAGACATGTTGTGTGAACTGGGAAGACATCACTGTGCAGAGAGGGGGTGCTATAACTATCTTCTATTGTGAATGGTGGATCCTGTTTAATCTATACATTAGTATTAGGCTATGTCTACACAGCAAATCTTAAAATGGCGTCCAAAATCCAACGACATTTTAACATCGATGGACCACGGATTTTGGCACAGGTTTGCATTAAAAACTACGTTTGGTTTTCAGATTTCCCTCCCCAATACATTGACTGTATGGGAATCTGACGGATTGTGAAAAGAACATGTTTTTTATCTTCCCCGGGAAAAAGGGTTTGGGGGGTTTTTGAAAACCCACAAAAAAAATACTGCTGTTAGATAAAACGGTTTTTTTTTACGGACTATAGGCACAGGATAGCAGTCAGATTTTTGCAGATTTTAAATTTTGAATCCACTTAAAAACCCCGTAATCCTGGGCGTGTAACATAGCCTTCCTTTCAGTGTAACCCGCCTTTTTGATAATGAAAAACTTTTGAAATTTTTTCAAAAAACTGAAGTACTTAAAACGTTTAAAGGGGCCTAGAGGCCACAGTGAAAACTGCAGAATTTTTGAAAAATATTTATATGGATATGAAAAAAATTCTTAAAAAATGCTTCAAATATAAACATGAGGTCATTTTCTGATGACACATTCCCATTAAAGAAGACCCATGGCTATGCCTGACACATCTGTTTTAGTAAATCCTTGTGCTCCCTGTGAAATAACAATTCTGGAGCATCTTCTGTTATAACTCTGTGTTGTGCTTTTCCTTCTTTTTCCTCGGAAAGGTTTAAAAAATCACAATGATGTTACAAGGGGGTGTTCCCGCATATCTCACATTCCCAATCAGCACTGATAGAGTAATGGATGCAGGGACACTCCCCTTTGGAAACTGGAATTGTAACACCCATTTAAAGTTTACAATTCAGAATACTTTCAAAAGGGAATAACAAGAAACAGCAAAAAAGATTTAAAAAGAGAATTCTAATTTTACAAGGAACATAGCGATTTAAAAAAAAGTCGACAGAGTCCCACTGGTCCTCTTTAAGACACCAGTTAAAAATGTCGACTAAGGATGTATAGATGAGTTGCTCTTGCAAATCAGGATGAATAATTTCTTAACTGCCATCCTGACATTTTACTCACACTGAAAAGAGCTCAGTTATAGCTACCAGTTGACCAACTCATGTATAGGGAGAGTGTAAGGGGCTAGGGATGGAACCGCTGGGTCACCGCAACGGGGGTAGAAGTCAAACCCGGAGGGAGTCTTAGTGGGTCCCGGGTTTTCACCAGACCCGCCGCAAAGCGGATGGACTTGCTGCGGCGGGGGTTCCACCAGGTCCTACTCCTGAGCCTTCTTGCGTGGCACCAGGTAACAAGTACCGAATCAACAGGCAAACCATGTCAGGGACGGGCCAAAAGTCAGGGGGAGGCAGCAAAGGGTTTTGGGGGAGGGATGTAAGCAGACGGGACTGGTACAGGAAAGGGAAACTGAACAAAGGGCCCCCCATAGGGCCAGGCCAAGGGTTCCAACGCGGGCCCCAAGGGGAGCCCATATAGGACAGCCCGGCAAAACCAATTACCGCGCACTTCCCTTTAAAACGAGAGAACCGCGGCCCCCCGGCCCCAAGGGTCGGGGGGCCCCGAGCGCCGGCCCCCCGACAGTGCCGGGGGAAAACAGGAACGCGGACTGGCGAGTGGGTGCGCCCGAGGGGGGCCGGCCCCGTGACCCCAAGCCCCCTCAAGCCAGCTGGGGCCCCCTCTTAAGAGAGCAAAATTTAAAATATGGCTGACACATTTTCTGGCCTTAAAAAAAAATTTAAAATTTTTGGGAAAAACACCACTCAAAGTTTCGTTAAGAGGGCAATTTATTTTAAGAAATGGAATTCGTTTGGAATTTCAAGGGAAAACTTTGGGTTTGGAACGAATCAACTTTGGGGGCTTCGCATGAACGAAGTGTGCTTTTATTGATAAAATGGCTCCCAGCACTGGCATTAAAATTTGGGGGGAAAAAACTCTGGGAGGAAAAGGGCAAAGCCCAGACTGTCAAGAAGAAACCAAACA
>JAODAL010018436.1:0-74795 GCA_025379985.1 Phyllomedusa bahiana
CCATGTGATTTTTATTTATTTTGTATAATTTTGACGTGTCACATTTTAAGAGATTTAGTAAAAGTTACATTTTAGTACGTCTTGTTCAGTGAATCTGGATCTGTGGCGATCAGCTGTCGTCAAAGGGAAAAGGAAGGCACCCACAAATTTCCTATAATATAGTATAACGTGAGGCCTTTGAGTCCCCCAGACAGGAAGCCACTGTTTGCTGATAGAGAATTGAGTGTCGTGTGGTGAATCTTCTCCTCCCCCCTCCACCATTGTCTTTACAAAATAAACATATTCTCGCTTCACGGATTAGCTTTTAACATGTAGGTAAAGGTAAATAAAGATTATTACCAAATACACTGCTGTTCTGATTTTGCTTCTCTTCAGCGTTATGAGCAGATCTTCTTCTGTACACAAGTGTCCCTGTTCATCAGCTACCTCTCTGCTCTTACAGACAGAAGCAGTGATTGGGAACATGACTCACTCCCTGCTCTGTTTCTTATCTTGAAATACAGAGTTCATTAACATAACTTAATGACAAGCTTTAAAGGGTTTTCTCACCATGCATTTTCACAGACACAGCCAGCTTTTCTTTCATTCTGGTCTCATCAGGTTATGGTTGGTTTTATATCGGTGATTAGAACATTTAGCTTCTCTGTAACTAGCTGAGACATGCAGGAGATTTAGGGCGAGATGTCCGAAAATTGGCAGTGCTACGTCACTTTTTTGGCGCATTAAATAAGTGTAAAGTGCGCCTGAAAGTCCGACCCTATCGAAAATCTGGCGTCCGGTATACCTTGCATAGTAAACATAATGCGCCTAAAAATTATGCGCTGTGCGCCTCCATAACGACATGCACCTATTTAGGCACATAGCTTATCATTACAATTGTATATGTATTAGGGACATTTCACAAGTATGTGTTAGGCGCATTACAAGTATGTGTTAGGCGCATTTCATATACTTGTAACGATAAGCTATGAACCTCTGTGTGCGATGTACCTCGATAGGGGCATTAAATACACTTCTAATGATATGCCATGTTCCGCGATTAGCGCAAATCGTGGCACAAAACATTTCATTGGTAGATTATGTAATGCCCTTATCAAGGCACATTGCACACGGAGGCGCATAGCTTATCATTACAACTATATTACTTGTGAAATGTGCCTAACACATATACACTTGTAATGATAAGCTATGCGCCTCAATAGGCGCATTCCACTATGGAGGCGCACAGCGCATCATATTCAGGCGCATTACAATGTGTCGTTCCCGGCATATAATGCTCCTAGTTTTTGTGTACGACAGTTCGTTTACATCCAAAATATGGCGTCAAAAGCGGTTTTAGCGCAATATAGACCAAAAAACGGGAAATGTCGCCAGGAAACAAAGCTACATGTGCTCTAGGTGTGAAAACCATTGCTTATCTGTAAACAAATCTTGTTAGTGATAATGAGGCACATTTATCAAGGCAGTTGCTCCAGAATCCTGCTTTACATGCTTTGCACCACATTTATGTGTTTTAGAAAGGGGAGTGGCTTAATAGGAAAGAGGGGGGCTTAGTGTGCGGCGACTTACACCAAAAATGGGCCAACATTTGGCCATAAAAGTAAGCCAACTTAAGTGGCACAAAGTTAAACTTGACAGTTTTAACCTGAGCCAGATTTATGAACACTATGATAAATGTGGCGCATTGGAAGTCTATTTAGTCTAACTAAAAACTGTCTCACAGTTGGATACTACTGATAAATCTGCCACAATTAGTCTGCTGAGATTGAGCTTTCCGACCATGGTAACATCACTCCCTGCTTTCTGCTCTAATCAGATAGCAGAGATATGGTCAGGTAATAATGGAAACCTGTGTGCACTTAGAGCAGATTACAGCTCTTATCTCACGACACAAAGTAAAATAAAAAGAGCAATGTATTTAGAAAGTCTTAAATTACTTGTCTCTGCATGTTAAAAGCTCATCTTTTGAGTGAGAGAACACCTTTAACCCTTTAGAGCTCTGGTCTTTTGCACTACTGTTTACAAACCTCCAGCTATGTAACAGGATCAGCTAGGAATAGCAGAACTGATATTCCAATCACTACTATGGAACCACTCCCAGCCTAAGTAGGAAGTGTGAATCTGAAGCTGGCTGTGGCACTGTCAAACAGCATGATGAGACAACCTGTTTAGTTGTCAGAGAATACTTAGACTATTGCATGATAGGTTGAGAAAGTTAGATTTGTTAACAAAATATATTAAGTATCATAATGCCAGTGTAATAATCAACACAAATAGCCAGTAGAGTCTTGTAAGTAGCTGAAGAAAAAAGAGCCATTGAAGAACTACATTCACTCCTTCTTTTCATATTAGACCCTATGCTATGCAAGAAAAGGGGGAATGGAATTTCACTCTCTACCACTTTTAAGTTGGTCATCTACACCGTCTCTGCTACTCTACCCCAATGACGCCACCTTTTTTTTCCCTCTATGTTAGCCCTCCCTGACATAGAATTCACATCACCGCCTAATATTTGGCTTTTGGTTGAAATTTCAGGTTGAACATAAAGTTTGTTGAAATCTTTTTAAAATTAAGTAAATGAGCCCATCTCTTAACTTTAGATGCACATGTCTGACTGTTCAATGTTTCAGTGCTTTTTGCACAACTTGCTGATCTCTAACAAAGAGCTTAATGGCAAAATTCCCAACAGGCGTTTGATCCCTGAATCGCCCAATAAATTTAGGGGATCAATATTAATTGGGACTTAAATAGTCCTCATCATGCATGCTAGAGACCAGCAAGTTGTGCAAAAAGTACTGTAACATTGAACAGTTGGACATGTGCAATCTAAAGTTAAGAGATGGACTCATTTAGTTCATTTTAAATTTTTTCCCCAGAAATGTTCATCCTGAAATTTCAACCATAAAGCCAAATATCCATACATTTTTGTGAGTAGTGTGTGTATATGTATGTGTAATGTGGGTATATGCATATATACATTTTTACACACACGACTGCCACTGTTGAAGTCACTTAAGATGTGGATGTTGATGTGAATGGTAATTTGAATCCTCAAAGCGTCTTTATGTTTAGACTGTATAAGACCAGAGAGTTTTGGAAGTGATATGTGGGTGGGTGCAGAAGCAGGAGGACAACAAGCCTGGTTAACGTGACAAGTGGCTTGCCGCCTGAAATGTCTACATGTGCATTATCGGCTCTGTAACCATGTCTGGTCTGGTTCATAAATGTTCACATGCTTAGTAAGATCCTACATTGATCACAAGGCTTTTTCCTGCAGAGTCTGGTGACATCAAAGCCACAGTTGCCGTCCTCTGTTTCATTCTCTCCAGCGCTGCCAAGCATAATGTGAGCGGTGACAATTTGTCCAGTGAGCTGCAGCAGCTGGGCCTGCCCAGAGGTACTGGTCACTGTCCTTAGCATTTTACTGGTGGGTATCCATTGTGACATTCATGAGATCAGTCAGGTAATACATTTCCTTCTGTCTCATTCTGTTTCCCACAAAACCCTGCGTATCTTTTTTGCCGCCCCTATGAAGAAAAAGCAGACTGCTTGCGGGGAAAACTCGCGGGGGAAAAAGTCTTCGCTGTGAGTATGATGCTGCGGAATATCCGTGTGACTCGTGTTTCTAGAGAGGTGTCTTGAGACTACGTCTCAGCTCAGTAGACCCTGTACAGACCATGTGTGTTGAAGTATAAGATACACTTTTGTAGCATGAAATAAATCTTGCTAATAAACCATTTCCTTAAAGGGAATGTGTCAGCAAAAAAAAAAAAAATGATTTTTTTTAACTTTTTTTTTAAATGTTTACCTTACATTTTTATGTTAAACACATTTTTTAAAAAAAAAAAATTTTTTTTTTAAATTTTAAATTTTTCCATAAAACCTTTAAAATTTTTTTTTTAATAATTTTTAAAATTCCTGAAAGTTTTCACTTGGCCACTAACCCCCAATAATCGTTTTGACACTTCCTGTTCTGTAGGGGGAGTTTTTTCAGTAGTTTTCATTTTTCAGCAAAAGCAGGGTAAAATTTTTAAAGGAGACCGAATAGTATATATAAGAAGAATCCACCGTCCCACAGTCACAATAGCGTCGCCCCAGTCCTCCTCCCTGAAAAACTGACTCTTCTCCGCCCCACGGGCCCATGCCTAAAAAACCCTTTATAAAAGTCAAGGGGCCCTTTTCCAGAAAAACAGCCCCAAATGCCCCATAAACCTGCGGGTAAAGAAATCTGACTGCTTTTAAAGCAGTGGGGGCAAAAATGGGGGTTTCCCCAAAATCATATATAGCGCCCGAATTGAAAAAATGACAAAAAAAAAAAAAAACAGCAAAAGAAAAAAAGAATGGGAAATAAAGGGGTCTTTTTTTTAAAAATTTTAAAAAAAAATTGGCGACAGATTCCCTTTAAAGTTGTTTTTCAAACCCCCTTTAAACCTCCCACCCCCTTTTTCTAAAATGGAAAGTACCCCTATTTCCCCTTTCCCCTATCACTACGGGTTCCAGCTTTTGCTGTGGTCCAGTGTTCTTTTTCCCCCCAGCCCCTTTTTTAATCCTTTATTGATGATGTCCTTTCTTTGCCCTATGATGCTGGCCCAATTCTGGCCTCCGCAGTCACTTGCCTGCTTTTTACACATTGCCCCCAAAAGGGGTCAGGACTGGCTGCGTTCATGTGACCCATAAACCCTGACGTCTTCAGTAAGGGAAATAGGGGTTTGAGGGGAAGAGGAAAGCAGGGTTTTTCATTTTCAAAATTTTAGCACATTTGAAAGGTATGGGGGGGTTTTTTAAAAAAATTTGGGAAAAAAACCCTTAAAAATTGGGGCAAAAGGGGGAGAATAATAAAGCTTTCCTTTCTGAGCATTGTGAGAAATGTGCAGCTGTTCATGGCTGCCCTTTACTGTCTCCACCAAATACTAATCCGTATAATTATTGAAAAGCAGAAGGGGAGGCTGAATGTAATGTACATATCAGACAGACAGGAGCCTGAAGTTGTGAGCAATCGCCCTTTGTTACCCTAGACCATCAGGAAACAGAAAATTTTAATTTCCCTTTAGGCCCCCCTTTAAAATCTAAAAACCCCTTTTTTTAATCCTAGGCCAACAATTTCCCCCCAAATTTCCCAAACCCCACCAGGGAATCCAATCTGATTCCACCAGGGAACTTTTAACTTTTCTAAATAATTTTTTCTTATTACCTGTTTTCTAAGCCTGTGTGACTCCTGTATATCTTAGTCTAAAAAATTACCTTTTGTAAAAATACTTTTTCTTCATTTTTTTATTTAAATCCGGGCCAGCTTACTACTTCCTTTTTTTTTTAAACACTTTGGATTGTTGCTTTTGGGTTTTGCATAGATACCCCCTTTTTCCCACTTTCTGTCCTTTTTTCCCGCAGGGGTCTCGCCCTTTTTCCTCCCCAAGCTTTCGGGGAGACCAGGATCTCCGTCCAGTATACTTCAGGAAGTGAACGAACCCGTAGGGTTTATCTAAACCCTGCGCGTAAAAAATTTTTGCTGATCCAAACATGTCAATGTAAAACCCTGTCCCGCCCGTTTAAATTAAAAGTTCTGTTTTTCAGGTAAGATAGAAAACCCTTTGTATAACCCACCCCGCTTAGTGACCCGGGTTTCCCCTTTTAGAAATTAGAAGTGGAAATAACTAAGGGGTTTTTTCACCCCGGCTTTTTGGGGGGGTAAAATTTCCCCCGCAATTAGGGTTGGGGGCCCGGGGGGGGCAGGGGGCCCGCACCTCGCCGGGCCCCTTTGACAAACATTACTAGCAGGGTATAAACCCCTAGTTAAAAACTTTCACTTTTCTCCCCCCGCCGGGGGATTTGCCCAGCAGGGGGGGAAAAACGTAAAACCATGTTTTTTCTATGGGGAAACTGTGAAAACCGTAATGACTGGACGAAATTTCCGGGCCCTTTAAATTTACGCAAATCCGGCGCTAATTACGGACTGAAAAACCCTCCCCTTTTAAGCCCTGGGGAAAATAGCCCCAAAAAGATATTTTATGTGGGTAAAATTTTGGGCCATGGAAAAACTTTTATAACCCCGGGCCATCTTTTCCTTTTTGGGGACACGGCGTTTTCCTGGGGGCCCCACAAGTATAGGGGGCCCCAAGTAGTGTATGGATGTCCCAGGGAAAAAAGAAACATTTCCCCGGAAACCCCTTTGGGTTTGGTTTGCCCTTTTTTAACGGTTTTTGTGGGGTTTTTTTGATGTGCCCAAAAAGTTTTTAAAAAACCTTGGGGGGAAGGGGCCCAAAGACCCCTGCCCTGCTAAAATTTGTCTTAGGGCCCAGGGTGCCGGGTTTTCCAGACATAAAATGGCATGTAATTTTGGGAGTGCTTGGGGGTTGATGCCTTGGGAAAATGTGATGTCATGTACTGTTTTAAAACCCCGGCCCCTTTTTTTAAAACCACTTAATAATATTTTTGTAAAAGTTTTTATATGGACCCTAAAAAAAAATTTTCTAAGGGGGCTCCAGTCATGTCGATGGTTTATGATCTCCCCTAAGGGGTCATTTTTATATACAATTTCCCCGTAGGGTAATTATACAGTAAAGTTTCTTTTAATGTTTCATTAACAAATTGGGTTTTCAAAAAAAAAACAAGTTTTCTGAAATTTAATGATCACCCCAAAAATATTAAAAACCCCCTTATTTAAAACTGGGGATACTTTTAAAGAAGACCCCCTAATATCTTTAAAACATATTCCCAAAGTCTCTTTTTAAAGGTCTGTCCTGTGAAAAAAAGAAAACTGTTACTTAACTAGCTGTCCCCCGCCGCTCTCCCTGCCAGCCATTCACTCTTCTCATCTCAGCATTAAAGGGGTTTTTCCACGATGTAATGTTGACTTTGGGGTCCTTCCAAAAAAAGGGGATTTTTTAAACCCCTTTTCAAAATTTTTTTTTTTTTACAAAAATTGCAGTCTGAGGGGAGCCCCCAGGCGGGCCCTTTCATGCCCCCTTTGTTACTTAAAAGCGTTCCCTTAAAATACGACCCGGGCAGCTTGGCTGGGTGGGGCAGAGAAAACTTTTATCCCGATGAGAGGGAGTGGGAAAAAAAATTTTAAGGAACCGGGAGGAAAATATGTTTTGTTTTGTATACAAAATCCACTAAATTGTAAAATTTTTATTATTTGAGTGAACATTTCACACGATCCCTTATGCAGCTCTCTCAGCTTAGCGTGGCTTGTTTATATTTCCTTCTTAGCAGATAAGGCACGTTCTGGCATAACCCCTTTTAAGGACCTCGCTCTCCATTGTAAGTGAATGGAACACAAGTGTCTCCTCTGTGTCAAGACAAGAACCCGGGAGTCAAAAGGTGCAGCTCACCAAGAGCTCAGGAGTGACACCAGTAGGGGAGGGGGAGGGGAGAAACTGTATTAGTTTTTCTCCTTTTTGGACCACCCTGTCCCCCATAATCTGTTATATCCAACCAATCATCTAGTTTGGGGGCATTCTATAAATATTGTGCAGATTATCAGAATTTATAGATTATGCTGATATTTAACTGGTGTTTAATTCACTATATAAGTTATCACACAAAGAAGAACAGCACTCTATTTCCCAGGTGTAGGTATAGTTATAAGTATTTTATGTGCCATATTGAACGGGATTATTTATTTTTTTAAGCAATGTTTTGGGTAGACATTACCGTTCATCAAGCAATGTAGCTGATTCATCATATATGCAATCTGCAAAAGTCTAGACTGCGAGTCTAACAGAGCAGACTTGAGATAGCGTGTCCAGGCCTGTAACCTTGTTTAAGCACCATTCAAGTCTTTATACAGACTGATGTTCAGCAGATCCTTTATCCATTTTATCTGCAACCTAACATATATAATTTGAGACAAATGCAAAAAAATCCCCCGAAAATACGAGAATAAGCCAAATTTTTTTCAAAACAAAAAATTTGGGCTGAAAAATCCGACCCCCAGCTTATACTGGGTAAATTCGGCACTGGGGCACTGCGAGGGCCCCGGAGAAAACCGGGCGGGGACATTTCTGCTACATGCAATTCCTAAAGGGACGTATTACTGAATTGCCAAGTGAGCCGACAGCCTCCGGGGCACGCGTGACCCCTGTGCTGCCTTTGTTTCTTTTTAAATCTTTTAATCGGACCCTCGGGAAAAGGCGCATACAGGGGGAAAGAAAGCACGGGCAGGGCGAAAAGCGAGGCCCCGGTGTCCCCCTCCGCAGGGGACCCGGGGCCCCGCCGCAAACTCGCGGAGTCCGGAGTTTCCGGCCGGGCAGCGTGCATGTCCAATCACGCGCGTGGCGGCCTAAATGAAAACACGCGCTCTGTGCCAGCGAAAGAGTGGAGCGGAGCGGTGGGAGGGAGGAGTAAATACCATTCCGTAAATTTTTTTTTTTTTTTTTTAAACCGTCTAAAACCTTTCCTAAGCTACCTTTTGGCCCATAAACCCCTTCTATGCTACCTATGGGGACATGACCCTCCCCTATGTAATTTTAGTGCAATTTTTTTTTAAAAATTTACAAAAGCTGCTGCATTTTTCCCCCCCTGGGTTTATACTCTAATCAATAGGTTTTTTTCACTTTTTTTGGGGCCAAAGGGTAGGTGCCTCGGCTTTATTTTCGGGCCCGCTTATACTCTATATATAAGGGTAAAAATGAATCTATACTGAAAAAAAAAAGGGAAAAAACCCATTTCCATCATTCCATTTTAATTTTAAAGGTTAAGTATTTATTTATATTTAATAGAATCTGCGTAAATTATTATACATTTGTTGACCTGTTTTACAATATTTTGATTATTCCCAGAAAAACATTAGGGCCAATCTTTTGACCATTTGTTTGTACAGGGGGGAAAATTTTTTTAAAATTGGGTTTAGGTCCACCCTTGGTTTTTATTTATTATATATATCATACATTTTATTGAAAAATAAAACTATTTTTTTTTTTTTTATTTTCCCATTGGCTTTTTTGGGTTTTGGTTTTCCCGCATTTTATTTTGGGACAAAGGGCAATGGAATGAGGAACTGGGAAATACAGCAGAATAGATCTTGCCTAGCTTAAACTTTGGGTTCTGCATATTGAACAAGAACTTTTTTTTGTATGTGCTTTGTTTTCATGGATTAATTGTATTTTTTTATTTTTATTTCTAGAACTAAAACAGGCTCTTGAAATGATGAACTCTCTGAACTGAATTAGATTTCGCTCAAAATCCAGGGACATGTAAGAGTCCATGAGGTCTTCCTCAGCCTCTAAAATGCACTTGGTTACTGGGAACAGCTGTCATCCACAGGAAGTCTTGTGGAGCCTGAGAAAGATGGATACTTCTGGACTATACAGACTTTTATGGTGTGCTGTGCAACATATACTCATGCTCATTGGTCTCTTTTTCATTTTAAGCCAGAGAGCAGTAGAAAGAGATGGCAGATTATTCCTGAAGAACATCAGAATGCAACTTCTTGTTCAGGATCTCAAATTTAAACAAAACTCTGGTCACCGCACTTCCAGCTACTTTCAATAAGAAATGTGAACCAAGAGAATGAATTCTAAAATGAATAAAAGGGTATTTGTAAAGATTTTTTTACCCCCCTTTTAAATCAGGAATCTGTCCCCAAAATTTCCCCGGTGCAAAATTTTTGGCAAAAAGGGGAAAATTTGCTTTACACCACATTTATTATATGTTTCAGACTCATCTGCGCATTGTTTGGTGGATAGGGGGTGGCTAAGAGTGCAACCCCATGCACCAAAATTGTGCCTCAACTTTTAAAAGGGAACAAACCCAAAGGTTAATAAAGGTTTAAACTTGGGGCTTTTTCCACCCCCAAAACTTTTTTTGTCCTTTTTACGGATCTGTTTTTTGAGTTTTTGAAAACCACCGAAAAAACGCAACAGTTGATCCGAAATTTATTTTTTTTTCCTTGCGTTTTATGGATCCGCTTTCCCCCTTTTTTTTAAAAAAAGGGGGAAAAAACCCCCTCTTTCCCAAAACCCCCCCCCACCCGGCCCCCCCCCCCGGGGGGGCCCCCCCCACCCTTCCCGGGCCCCCAGCAAACCCCCCCCAGCCCGGCGGCAGCAAACTTTTTTGGGGGGGGGAAAAACCCCCCCCCCTTCCCCCCCCAGACCCTTTGGGGGGGGTTTTTTTTGGGGGGCCCCCCTTTTACCTTTTTTTGGCCTTTTTCCCCCCAAAACCCCCTTTTTTTTTTTCCCCCCCCAAAAAAAAAAATTCCAAAAAAAAAAAAAAGGGGGGGGAGGCCCCAAAAAAAACCCCCTTGGGCCCCCTTTTTTTTTTTTAAACAATGGAAAACACACTTATTTTTTGTTTTTAAAAAACCCCCAAAAAAAAGGGGGGGCCCCCTTTTAAACCCCCAAAAAAAAATTTTTTTTTAAAAAAAAAAAAAAAAAAATTAAAATTTTAAAAATTTTTTTAAATTAAAAAAAATTTTTTTTTCCCTTTTTTTTCCTTTTTTTGCCCTTTTTTTTTTTTTTTTTTTTTTTTTAAAATTTTAAAAATAAATTTTAAATTATTTTTTTTTTTTTTTAAAAAAAATTTTTTAAAAAAAAATTTTTTTAAAAAGGTTTTAAAAAATTTTATTTTTTTAAAAAAAAAACAAACCCAATTTAAAAAAAAAAATTTTTTTTGGAAAAAATTTTAAAAAAAAACCCCCTCCAAATTAAAAAAAAACCAAAAAAAAAACCCAAAAAAAAATTTTTTTTTCCCCAAAAAAATTTTTCCCCAAAAAATTTTTTTTTTTTTTTTTAAAAAAAAAAAAAAACCCCAAAAAATTTTTTTAAAAATTCCCCTTTTTTGGGGGGGTTTTTTTAAAATTTTTTTTTAAATTCCCCAAAACCCCCCAAAATTTTGGGGGGAAACCCGGGGTAAATTTAAAGGGGGGGGGCCCCCCAAAAAAAGGGGGGGGAAAAAAGGGGGTTTTTTTTAATTTTTTCCCCCCCCCCCTTTTGGGGGGAAAAAAATTTAAAATTTTTTTTTTTTTCTTTAAAATTTAAAAAAAAAATTTTTTAAAAACCCGGGGTTTTTTTTTAAAAAAAAGGGGAAAAAAAAAACCCCCCCCCGGGGGAAAATTTTTTTTTAAAAAAGGGGGGGGGAAAAAAAGGGTTTTTTGTTTTAAAAAATTTTTTTTTTTAAATTTGAAAACCCCCCCAAAAAAATTTTTTTAAAAAAAAAAAACAAAACCCCCCCCCCCTTTTGGGAAAATTTTTTTTTTTTTTTTTTGGGGGGGGGAAAAGGGGGGGAAAAAAAACCCAAAAAACCCCCCGGTTTTTAAACCCCCAAAAAAAAATAAAAAAAAAACAACCCCCAAAAAAAAAGGGGTTTTTAAAAAAAAATTTTTATTAAAAAAAATTTTAAAAAAAAAAACCCCAAAAAACCCCCCCAAAAAAACCCTTTTTTTAAAAAAGGGGCCCTTTTAAAAAAAAAATTTTTTTTTTAAATTTTTTAAAAAAAAAAAAAAAAATTTTTTTTTAAAATTTTTTTTTAAAAAAAAAAAAGGGAAAAATTTATTTTTTAAATTTTTTTTTTTCCTTTCAATTTTAAAATTTTTTTCCCCCCCGGGGCCTTTTTTAAAAAACCCAAAAACCCCCCAAAAAAAAATTTTCCCCCCCCCCCTTTTAAAAAAGGGGCCCCCCGGGGGTTTTTTCCCCCCGGGGGGGGTTTTTTTAAGAAAAATTTTTTAAAAAAAAAAAAAAAATTTTTAAAAAAAAAAAATTCCCCAAACCCCAAAATTTTTTTAAAAATTTTGGGGGAAAAGGGTTTTCCTTTTTTTTTAAATTTTTTTTCCCCCCCCGGGAAAAATTTTTTTAATTTTTTAAAAAAAAAAATTTTAAAGGGTTTTTTTTTCCCCCGGTTTTTTGGGCCCCCCCCAAAAAAAACCGGTTTTAAAATTTTTTTTTTTTTTAAAAAACAAAAAAAAAAAAACCCAATTTTTTTTTGGGAAAAAAAATTTTTTTTAAAAAAAAAAATTTTGGCCTTAAGGAATTTTTTTTTTTGGGGAAAAGTTTAAAAAAAAAAAATTTTTTTAAAAAATTTTTTAAAAATTTAAAAAAAAAAATTAAATTTTTTTTTAAAAAATCCCCTTTGGAAAAAATTTTTTTTTTTCCCCCTTTTTTTTTTTTGGGTTTTTTTTTTAAAAAAAAGGGGGAAAAACCCCCCCCCAAAAAAATTTTTTTTTTTTTTAAAAAAAAAAAAAAAGGAAAAAAAAGGGGGGGGGTTTTAAAATTTTTTTAAAAAAATTTTTGGGGGGCCCCAAAAAAAAGGCCCCTTTGAAAAATTTTAAAAAAAAGGGGAAAACCCCCCTTTTTTTTCCCTTTTTTTAAAAAAAAAGGGGGAAAAAAAATTTTTTTTTTTTTCTTTCCCCAAAACCCCTTTAATTTTTTTCTTTTAAAAAATTTTTTTTTTCCCCTTTTTTTTCCCAAAAAATTTTTTTTAAAAAAAAAAAAATTTTTTTTTTAAAAAACCCCCCAATTTTTGGAAAAAAAAATTTTTTTGGGGGTTTTTTTGGGGTTTTTTTTTTTAAAAAAAAAAAATTTTTTTTTAAAAAAAATTTTTTTTAAAAAACCAAAAAAACCAAAAAATTTTTTTTTTTTAAAAAAAAAGGGGGGTTTTTTTTTTTTTTCCCCAAAAAAAATTTCCTTTTTAAAAAAATTTTTTCCTTCCCCGGAAAGGTTTTTTTTTTTCCCCTTTTTTTTTTAAAAAAACCCCCCCTTTTTTAAAGTTTTCCCCAAAACAATTTTTAAAATTAAAATTTTTTTAAAAAATAAAAAGTTTTTTTTTTTTTTTTAAAAAAAAAATTTTTTCCCCAAAAAAACCAAAGGAAAAAAAAAAAAAAAACCCCCGGAAAAAATTTTTTTCCCCTTGGAAAAACCCCCCTTTTTTTTTTTAAAAGGGGAAAAAAAAAAAAAAAATTTTTTTTTTTTTAAAAAAAAAAAAAAGGGGGGGAAAAAAAGGGGGAAAAAAATTTCTTTTAATTTGGTTTCCCTTAAAAAAATTTTAAAAAAAATTTTTTAAAAAAACCCCCCTTTCCCAAGGTTTCCCCCTTTTTGGTCAAACCCCCCCAAAAAAGAATTTAAAAATTTTTTTTTTTTTTGGGGGGGGGGGCCCAAAAAAAAATTTTTAATTAAAAAGGAAAAAGGCCCAAAAAAAAAAAAACCGAAAAAAGGGGGGAAAAAAAAAAAGACAACCCTTTTTTGGGGTTTTTTTTTTCCCCTTTTAAAGGGAAAAGGGGGAAAAAACCCCCTTTAAAAAAAATTTAAATTTTCCCAAAATTTTTTTAAAATTCTTCAAAAAAAACCCCCCCAAAAAAAAAGGGGGGAAAGGGGGGGGAAAAAAAAATTCCTTTTTGGGGAAAAAAAAAAGGGGGGAAAAAAGGGGGGGTTTCCCTTTTTTTTTTAAAAAAAAAAGGCCCCTTTTTTAAAAAAAACCCCCCCCAAAGGTTTTTCTTTTTAAAAATTTGGGGGTTAAAAAATTTTTTGGGGAAAAAATTCAAAATTTTTGGGAAAAAAAAAAATTTTTTTTTTTTTTTGGGAAAAAAAAGGGGGGAAAAACCCCCCCAAAAACCCTTTTTTTTCCCCACATCCTTATGATCTAAATAAGATTATTAAAATGTTTTTATAAAAAAAAAAAACAGAAGCTACTGAGGAGAATTAAAGGGGTTGTCTCACTACAATGAATGCTTTTTATGTTAAAGTTCATGCAAAAACAAGTCACTTTGCAAAATATGTCAATTAAAGTTGTCCTACCTATTCCTAGATATCCCCTCTTGTATGGGCTGCATCAGCTCCTCAGGTCGCTATAGCTACAGACCTGTTCGATCTCTCCTGATAGGCTGCCAGCACTGGTTGCTATCGCTACAGATCTGGCTTCTACTGCAGCCTAGTAGAAGCCAGTAGACACGCCCCTGAATTCAAAGTGAAACCAAGAAAACAGGACTGAGGTAAGATTCAATGTAGTGAGACAACCCCTTTAAACTTCAGAGTACTCAAGATTATAATTCAGGGTGTCACGGGAAAATCGGCAAGAAGTCCAAGACTAATGAAACATTTCAATGAAATGTGGTCGAAACATACCTTACTTAAATAGAACCTGTCACATAGTTTATGCCCCCCTTGCTGAGGGCAGAACAAGCTAGTGTCAGACCTGCTGTTTCCAGCGCTGTGTCCCTTATTCTGTAAGATGCTGGAGTTTTAGAGCATTTAATGCTCAAATCTGCAGTTTTCAGCCAGAAAGGAGTCATGAAAAGAGTCAGTTTAATTCATGAGCCGCCCACCTCGCAACTGATTAACCTATTACTTTGAATAGGTAGAAACCTGTGAATAACTGCCAGTGGGCGGGGCTAACACCTGCTCATGAATAAGCTGGACTCTTTTCTGGCTGAAAACTGCCAGATTTGAGCATTAAATGCTCTGCAACTGCTTCATCTTACAGAATAAGGGAAACAGCGCTGGAAACTGCATGTCTGTCAATAGCTTGTGCTGTCCTCCGCAAGGGGGGCAAAATCTATGTGATAGGTACACTTTAATTAAAATCAGGAACCCCCTCTTAATATTTGCTGTAGTTGTCCTTTGTTTGTGGTCAAGCAAGTCTGACACTCCATATTGCTGAATTTTCTGGTGAGCCTGTTCACGGCACCAACTTCCTGCCCAATGTTCCTTTCCAATGTTCTGAAGAGAAAAGCCATGAACTATGCAGCTACTGAAAAAGAACACTGCCAAGAAACTGCTGAGGCCGAACATGTTTACCAGAATGTTCAACAATATGGAGAGTCAGGTTCAGCTGTGTTTGACTACATGGACACTTCCAGCACATGTTACAATGGGTTACTAATTCTCACTGAGTAATGTATGTTTTGAGCAAATTTTATTTAAATATGTTCATCAGTCTCGGAGTTATAGCTGTTTTTTCCAGGATTCTAACATGTGGGACACTCAGTAGTATCATTGTTAGGGATGAGCGATATTACCGCCAAAAGTTGAAATCAGCATGGTTTTTAGGCTTATCAGAAATTTATTATCACGCGATAGTTTAGGTGACAATCTTACAGATAATCTATTACTATCGTGCCATTTTCAGCGTTTCCTGTCATTTTGGCGGCCAGCCAATCAGCTCCGAGGATAGAGGGGGGTGAGGAGGATGTACAACATCACCACTTTGCGGTGTATGGATCTCATTGGCTGCAAAAATCACGTGACCTCGTTTTATCTATGCTGCTGCATTTCCTGTTTGAGCTCATACTCTATCACACTTCACAGCAGGACATGTCTGTCTGCGTTTAAACCAATAGCTGTTCTAACAGCTCTGAGAGATAGTCACTTCTAATACAAGAAACCATTCACCTACAACTAAGAATAGAGTTAGATTAGAGAATTTCACTTCTTATCCTTAAAACTTTCTCTTAACTAAATATCTACTGGTGTGTGTAGCCGCAGGGGGAGCGGAGGGTGGCTGCAGAAGAGGCTTTTGAAATGAATGGAGATATGGTGCATCTCACTGTGTTCTGTAACCCTGAATTGAAAAAGCAATGTCTTTTACCACTTCTTTGGCCAGCAGACCTCTGATATGAGGTGAACTTGTCCCTGTTTTTTCAGTTCTATGGCAATCACTGCGTGTCAGTGTTCCCAAAAACCGGCATAACTTATCCCTATAACTTTTAAATAGTTTTATTGAAGTCCATGCGTCTGTTTGCCGCAAAGAGCTCAGTTGTATGCATATTGTGTTATACAAATTTCCTAGTAAATTACGCTTGAAGTCAGTGGTGCGAAGGCCGCCATATCAATCCATATAACATTTAAATACTCTTATTGCAGTCCGTGCGTCTGGCGCAAAGAACTCAGTTGTACGCATATTGTGTTATGCATATTTTATAGTAATTTACGCCTGTTGTCAGTGGTGCGAAGGCCGCTATATTAATCCATATAACATTTAAATAATCTTATTGACTCTTTTTTTCTGGCACTTTTTAATCTTGGGGTCATGCAGATTTAAGGGTCATGCTGCGTTCCAGGACAGGGATAGTCAATGTCCTGTTCAACTAAAATGGTGGTTCAAATAATACTGCCTTCCGGCACTTTTTAATTTGTGGGTGATGCAGGTTTAAGGGTCATGCTGTGGTACAAGACAGGGATAGTGAATAGTTCTGTGAATTTTTTTCTGTGACTCTTGTTGGCTAATTGTCTTGCTAGACTGTAGCATGTATGCCAGTTTGCTGTTGTGGATGTTAATTCCAGCTTTGCTCTCACCTGTTTGGGTGTGAAGAAAGGAAGCTGTTGTTCCTCTCCATAGACTTTAATGGTCATCGGCGATAATTTATTATCGACTATCAGCTCAATAACGATAGTTAACACAATCGCTCGTTACTAATCATTGTATCTCCCTAATCGGTGGAAAAGAGCCCAGGAGAATAGTGTATAATACCGACACTTGGGGACCACTTAAAGGGGTTGTCTCACTACAAGGGGGGTAATGCCATTTTTATGTTAAGATCTTGCAAAAAATACCCAAGGTCACTTTGCAATATGTGTCCAATTACAGTGTCCTCTTTTCTGGAGATATCCCCTTTGTATGCGCTGCATCACTCTCAGGTGTATAGCTACAAGAACTGTTCAATCTCTCATGAGTGGCTGCCAGCACTCTGGTCGCTATAGATGTAGACCTGGCTGTATTACTGCAGCCTATGTAGAAGCCAGTATAAAGACGCCCCATAATTCAAAATGAAACCAAGAAAAAAGGACTGAGGTAAGATGAATCAATGTAGTGAGACAACCCCTTTAATGGTAATACACACAAGCTGATCTGAAAGTTAAAATTATTTTTGGTCTATCTAGGCTTCCGTAACTAGATGGCCAGCTATGTAGTAAAGATATAAAGCTTGAATGATTCATTGTGATCTAGTACATCATGCTGTTGTGTCCAATGCAAAATAAGAGGAGCAAATGTAGTCTAATTTGGACTATGTTTGCTTTAGAGCTCTTTATGGCCCTGTCACGGCCTGCTGTATGTGCATCAGGATGAATTTTTTGTGGCTCCCCAACATACCACAAATGGTGAACAGACACATGATGTGAAAAGTAAATGTCATTAATTTAATAGAAATGTGTCATGGAATGTTTTTAATACATTGTATTTAAATATTTCTGTCTTTGCAGGGATCTTCTCTTTTTATATAAATTTATAAATAAATACATTTTATATATCATTCAAATATATTATTTATGTTTCTAATAAGTAAATTTACACAAATGTTTAAAGAGGTTTTCTCACCATGCTGTTTCACCAGTAGCCACAGCTTCAGAGTCACATTCATGGTTAGCAGTGGGTGGTTTACAGCAGTTAATTGGCAGATCAGGTCCTGCTATTTTAGTGATCTGCACCGATAGGACATGACTACTGTAAGTGCAGAGCACAAGGCTTACTTCATTTACCTTAAACCTGACATGTTTGTATTTTTCATTTTAAATTGTAATTAGAAGCTTGAATGTTACTGAACTTTAGGAAGTACCTGGTTCTTAGTTTATGATCTGTAAAATTTCACATAATGGGAAGCGCCCTGCAAGAGAGGATCGCACATAGTGTTGCTCCTGCGCCGCTCTCCTCCTCTCCGCGCTCCATGATATTCGTAATGATCTAAACATCTAGTGTTGTCTTAAAACCTCGTTAGCCTAGTTGACCGGCTGCGTACCTTCCCACCAGACGTAAGAGGCGCCCCTATGCTAATTTAGCAACAGCCCTGAAGTTCACACATGTTCAAACGCGGTACGATAAATATAATATTCATACTTCATTGACGAATTTACTATTTTTATTCTCTGTAGTGGTTGAGTTGGCAGGGGGGGGAAGAAGAGAATGCATTGCCCGGGGGCTAATAGTGCTGTTAAGATTGGCCTATACTGACCTCATACCCAGGAAGGGACGAGTGAACTCTTAGGGCATGTCCCCACTGCACGGTTGTTTATCGGACCCGCAGTTTTTTTCAGTGCTTTGCGGTTTTTTCAGACTGGCTGAAAAAACTAGGGCGAAAAAATTAGCAAAATGCGTCTAACTATAGAAAACTCATGTGCAGCTAGTCTACAGACTGGCACGCGGTTTTCTTCAGTCATTGCCAGCGGCTTTTACGCCACGGTCTCAGGCCGCATAAAACATTCAACGAGCCACAATTTTTCCCCTCGGTTTATTACGGATGGAACTGTGATTGTAAAAGGGAGGGCATTTTCTCAACGTTCATCGAAGGAGAAAAGCAAAGTGGCCTTCCCACCCCCCAACCCCCCCCCCGCACGGCACGTGGGGCCAACGGCGCAAAAACAGGACAAATACTGGCTCCGGGTAAAAAAACACATCACTGACCGACACGGTATTT
The DNA here is from genome assembly GCA_025379985.1 of Phyllomedusa bahiana. Lineage (NCBI taxonomy): Eukaryota > Metazoa > Chordata > Amphibia > Anura > Hylidae > Phyllomedusa > Phyllomedusa bahiana. The sequence continues at coordinate 18,335 of JAODAL010018436.1, forward strand.
CGTCATCGGCAGTGGGGACGCATAGCCTTTAGGATTCTAGAGCTTCACAGCATAGGAACAAAAAACTTGTTGAAACCAAAAGTAAATAAATCGCTTTGCACCTGGTAGACTTTGTCAAGTTTTTTGTCGTCCAAAGCAGCAGCGGATTTTCGACAAAGTTTTTTGGAAGTGTTTTCTCTCTTGTAGAAGTTTTGTGTGGTTTTTTGGCTGATTTTATAGGCATCTATTTGAAAAGTTCTCCCTCAGATTTCAGAGGTTCTAAATACTAAAAGAAACACAGAAAATCCTAGTGGAAACTATTGTGCTGTTAGAAATTAGCCCAAAAGTCTTACAAGCTTATCAATTAAGTCATTACATTGTGTTGTTGCCTATAAAGCACATCAGATCTACTAGCAATTGGTAACAACAAGAGGAAAAGCCATTAACGGGACATATGATTCAAACACTCGGCTTCAGCTGGCTGACAATAAATCTGGGGGACGGATTTCGTGCAATTACGTCCGGATCCCTGGACTGCAGGCATGGGGTGGGGCGGGGGGTCGGAGTGCGCCTTGAGAGAGAGGCTTCACACAATTCGACTCGATATCCAACGGCGCGCATTATCCAACATCGGGATAATGGACAGGTCACTTTTACCCCCCGCGGCGTATTCGACGATGCAGAGGGCAAGGAAGAGAGCTGAATCTCACAGTTGTCTCTTTAGACGAAACTGTGGAATTACCGTAATGCTTGGGAATGGATTTTTCAGCCGTCACTGACAGCACAGTAGCGGCGGCAAATACGGGTCCTGAAACTCGGTATCATGGCTCCTATTCGGCTGTGCACTGAAACTCAGGCGACGTACGTCCGTGAACGAGGCCCAAGGGTCGAGATATACTTTACCCATGTATCACATATTGTGACTCTATGGGCAGACACACAGATTTTCATTAGCATAATATTATTTAAATTCTAGGACTGGAAGGAATCGACATGGGGATGGATCTATGGTCTGTGAGTGAAGGAAAAAAAGCTATCGCGTCACTAACAGGGATTCGTCTACCTTGTAAAAAGCAAGTGAGACTATGCGACACTCTCTGTCAACTAAAAGGTTGTGATGGTGGATTCATTGAACAAGTTCTGGATGTGCTTAGCTGCTTCCTTTCAAGAATATTAATGTTGACTGATATCGGACATGTTTCACACGGCATTAACTGGGGAGCGTAATTAACGTCCCCAAATTACGCAGTGGGGGAACGGGGTTGTGGTGAGCATGGTGATGCCGGCCGCCTTCGCCGGCCCAAATAGACATCAAAATTACAGCGACGCGTATACGCGCTGGTAATTTCACATTGTCACTTTATCTCTCAGCCGGAGGTATTCGAACGAACAAAGCAGGGATGAAGAGACGTGAGTAAATCCATAGTGCTCTATGTCGTATGTGGTTTACCATAATGAATGGGCCGTATTTACAGACCTTAATTTGCGGCTCTTGGGGTAATTAAAACCACCGTATTATGGACGAAATATGGCCCATTTTAAGCGTCGAGTGAACATGGCCTCTATTGTGTACCATATACTGGAGAAAGGTACATGAATCACTAGGAGATTATTTCTGATTGCATAAATGGATGTAGAAGATTTCTTTTTCCTCCTGTACTGGGGCAAGCATACGACATTGCCACTATGCCTAGGCTATCGTTCAACACACGCTTATTGTGGCAGCGCTTTTTACACACGTATTGACGACGTACTGCGCTTAATATGAGCGATAAAATGCGGCCCCGATTTCATTCCGGATACATCCACAGTTCTTCCTAGAGAATCTTATGTTATTATGCCGCTCCTGCCTTCCCCGGGCGTGAAATATGATCATATTGTAGGCGCGGGGAGGATCACTTGACACTGTCCATTTAATGTGTGGCACATTTCACTCGCCGAGAGTAATGACAGTCTATTGGGCCGGGGGATACCCCCCCCCACCCCAACCCCCACGCCGACGGAAAGGTAGTATCACGCCAGTCAGTGCGACTCCCGAAGACCTGGCATAATTAAGCTGTGTGAACATACCCGAATAGGGTTTATTGCCTTCTTCTGGATCAGCACTGTGGGGTTATAGGTTGGACTTGAAGAATCTGAGTCTTTTTGTTCAACCTTGTCTACTGTGTAGTATATTGAATACCACTTGGACAGAATGTGCCCACTTTGGGATTGTATAGGCTTACTCAACTGTAAAGAAAAGAAACGCATGGGCAAGAGAGATAAACGAATCCACGGGTAAAAATTACAGACTCGGACTTTTTAATTAAGTATTCGGACAGTTGCTTTACCTGTTATCTACGTGTCGAAGTAATAGCTCTTGTTCATCAGAACTCTCATTTAGTGATATTAGTGGTTACTCTAGTCATAACAATTATGTCGGACCCGCGCAGCTCTCCTCTTTAGGGTGCCTGCAAGTTAATTCCAGCTATTGCGGGTGACAAGCAGACTGCAGTCATTTTCTGTACTTTCAACTAGTAGGTCGTAAATGCCTCGCTTTTAATGTAACATATGATAATATTATACGTTAATTTGGTTACCAGAAAAAAAAAAATTCCTTTTCCTACCACGAACTATACCCAAGCGATTTAAAGCAGGAGCGAAAGGTGTCGTTGTGGAATGATTTATTTTCACCTAAGCCATGGAGCTACTGGTTTCCATGTTTCTCATGTGTGTTTTTATCATGCTTTGATTACTAATCATGTATGAACCATAAATAAGATATTCATCCCAGGATTCTCCGACAGAGGAAGACAACAAGAACTGTTAGGGAAGCCTCATTTGTACCTTTACATTAGGAACAATACAGCTTCCTCTAACATATATACAAGCTTCATATGATATAATATCAGGTCTGTAATATGTAAAATTATTACGCAAAAGCCTTCAATAACTGGACCAATTTGTAAACGTGCACACAAAAACCGATCCATTTATAAGGTATACTATCGCATATATTTCACCCACCATCACACACAATATGAATTGTAGGTCTACAATTGATAAAAGTGGTGGTTGCAGAATAGACTGTGGACTCTAGAGGGTTAAAATAAGGATTAAGCCGTAAATCCTGTTTGCAAGGAACTGAGAAAGGATAATGTAATACTAGATTCTCTGATGGTAAGATCATTAAGTCAAAACACAGTATGGCGTCACAGGAGGATCGACCAACCTCCGCGGTTCCATTGGTGCGTTTTAGCTCACACAATCGCTACTAACCAATGAGCTAACGGCCACAGGTTTGAGAAAAAATACACTCACATATTTCCTCGTACTTCACAAGCATTCTGTACGACTGCTTATCCCAGTAGTGGATTGTTGAAAGATGTAGCTTAATAACTGTCTGATTACTTACACGCAAGGTAATACATGACCTTATTAAATTATTGTGCTTTACAACAAAAAGATCATTACTATCTATCTCTAATAACTATAATCTTGTGGGAATAGTTAATCCTGTAGTAATATGCAGTAAGCTGCTATTGTTACTGAAGACTGTCATACTGAAATGGATTGTGATGATATAGTGGGGTGATTATCATGGTTATCCTTATCGCTTCTTCTTGAAAAACAAATTTTACAGTTACATGAAATCAAATCAGTGGAAACATTAAAAAACTAGAAAAAATACAAATCAAATTAGCCTCCCCGTCTGGGGAATAAGAACCCGGTCTCCCGCGTGACAAGGCGGCAGATACTTACCACTATACTATCGATGGTTGGCTACGGAGACTTGCAGCCCAAATACTTAGCTACTAGAAGGTAACATGTCCTATGTGTCAGCTAGAGTCAGGGCAGCACTAAGGATTGGAGATGTTCACATGTAAGATACTTTACCTTTGTCGGCCAGAATGATTCATCGCGCTTACCTCGTGGGGATTATTAGCCTTTCTCCCTGCAGTTTGCGCTAACCAGATATAATTTAGCTAACACTATCCTATCACATAAATCTATTAGGTGTCACCTATAAATGCATCTCGTTTTACAAGGATTAAACCAAGCACTGACGTGCGATGTGACTGTCTCAATCTATAATTCATGCTCCATTCAACGCACAACTACAAAACGACTTTATTACCTCTTCAATTTAGTGTAATTATATTGAGTAAAAAGAAGCTTCATTTTTATGGTCAGGAATAATGAGTGAAATAAAAAATCAAGCCTCCCCGTCGGGGAATCGGAACCGGTCTCACGCGTCGAAGGCGGGGATAGCTTACTCCTCTATCAGTAAACGAGGGGAATTGACTGGTTGCAGGACACACGCTACCAGTAGGTGGTCCACATCTGTATCACTCCTGATTCCAACGCTAATAAGGAAGCGAGGTGAGATCTAGAATCGAAAGGTGGTTGGTATGTATCGGCTGCTGCTGTGAACAATCCATCATTACAATGAGAGTCTACTATTCACAGCACGTACTCACACAATCCTTCACACATTACCTTCGGAAACTACAAGGTCCAGCATGCACAGCGACTTGTAGACACGCCTCCTTAATTTAATGCACCAATTAGGAGTGAGTAGGGCGTTACCAGATTTGGATGCATTGGAAGGAAACGCGGGCATGGGGCAGGCCTGTGATCGTGCAGGTTTGTAATGTCTCGGGTGATGAGAGTGTGCCGATAGCAGGGCGGGTTGCAGTGTAGGCTGCTCGGGGCGGCGAGGATGACAAGGGGACTGCTTATGTACCCGTCCCATAGGGGGCGTTCCAGTGCCATGTAAAATACTCAATGTGTTGTATAACCAGACCCCCGGCCATGTGTTGTGTAACCTGGCGGCGCTGCTTGGCACGCGTGTACTGATCACACTGGCATTAGGCTTCCGTTGTCTGGTGCGCAAAAATGCGGTGTGTATATTTGGTACCACTGTGTCCCTGGGACCAAATATGCAAGTATACAATGGAATGGAATAGGGCAGATGTGCTTGGATCTGTGGACACTCTGCACCACAGGTGCTGCCACCGGCAGATTACTACATGGTTCGGTACGATTAACAATGCAGGATTTATCGCCATGTTCCGCATGTCTGCACATGGGGGGGACTTAGGATGATTGAGGGCAAGGTCCAGCAGTGCTTGGGGATCAACCTCCCTGGACTACTGAGGACAGGTGAATTATAGGCAAGATCCAGCTGGGCTTATGGCACCTCCTCTGGATGAGGAGGGCATTTTGATGGAGGGCAAGATGCTGCAGGGCTTATGGTGCCTCCTCTGGACTAGGAGAACAGGCTGATGGAGGGTAACGACTCAGCTCGGGTTTTTGGCCCTCTTCTACACTTAGTCATAACCGAATATAAAGAGAACAGGCTAGATTGAGGCATGATCAGCAGGGATTGTGGGTGACACACTACTACTCGGAATTAGGAGGTACAGGAATGATCAGTAGGTAATATATAAGGGAGCCAAGCGTCTATAATGGGTGACACATTCAAAAAGACATCAATTTATCCCGCAAAAAATAAACAAGCCCCCTACAGCACGATTTGCACACAGCCAAAATAAAAAAGTTATGGGCCCTGTCAGAATAGGAAAACATACACACTAGAAAAAACATGTTTCTACGTCGTCAGATTCTCCTATAGTAGTAAGTAATAAACACTGAAAAAATCAAACTATATAAAATCTTTGATTTAATTCCACATTGTAACAAATCCCATGGTAAAGTTTTATTCTGTCAATTTACAGCTGCTACCGCCCCGATTATGCTGTAACTATTGTAAAACCCCAAAAATAACAATGGGAACTGTGTTACCTCCTTCCAACACCCCGCTATTTCATGGAAACGGTGTTCACATGTTTGGTACTTTGAGGGCTTGTAATATGGGACATAGCACCAACAAAATTCTGTGTTTCAAAAAGCCAAATTTTGTCACTTTCTACACCTTCATACGCACCTGAGCCAGTGAGAAACATAAAGCAGCTTTTCCAACAAAACAAATTTACTGGCACGATACACTTCGGCATTATATTGGTAAGCTAAATTTGGGTGCTTTGTTTCAGTGATACTTGGTTAAAATATTCTACATTGTTAAGTTAATAATTGCAGTAGCATTGTTGGTAAAAAATCAAAAATGTCTTCATTTTCCACAGCCCTCATGCTGAAAAAAAACACAATTAGTGAAAACCTGTGGGGTCGATATACTCACTGACTCCTGGACTATATTCGTCTTACAAGTGGTTGTGTCGTACAATGAATAGTTATCTAAATTGTAGTGGAACATCAAAATAAGACAGTACTTATTCACAAATTTATTGCATTTGTTCGCCTGTTTTCCTAAGAGATACAAGTGAATTCTATTACCTCATGGGCTATTTCAAGTTTCCCTCAGTAAAAATGACTGATAAAACAAATCTCCTGGGGCTGTTTGTTTCAAAGAGATAACAGAGTGCGAGTCATTCACACAGTTTGGCAAGTGTAAGCTCAGTGCCTGTCCGGTGCTGCCAGCAGTAACAAAAGCTTGATTTATCTCAAACTAATTCAGGCTCTGTAATTAGGGCTTTTCGTTTGGGATCAGATAAGAAGTCCTTTAGTCGTTCTGCAGAAGTAATCTATTCTATTTAGCATCTGAAAGAGCACGGCAGATTCTGCATGTACAAGCACGGAAGTTTTATGGACTCAAATTTGTCTGAACCAGGAAGTCGACAGAGAAATGCTTTCATGCATGTCCTTTCGCAACCCATTGTGGGGAGACAACTCCTTTAAACCACTTTACAGCCGGAAGGCAGTTTTTGGCCTATTGACAGACGTCCCTATTTTTGAAATCTTGTCATGTGTCACTTTAGCTGTTGAGAATAACTTTGTGAACTTGTAACATATCCATGTGATTAGAGGATGTTTTCCTCGGACCTCACCTACATTAGTGCTAAAAGATTAGTAAGAAATTTTGGTCACCAAAAAAAATGATTGTTTATATTGTGAAAAAAATATAAATTATGGTCGAAATAATGTGAAGAAACATCTATCAATTTCAAAACTTCACACAAATTTACTCTGCCATGTACGAAGTTAGTAGAGCACTCACAAATAGTCTTATAACTAGAATACTACCCATATGGTCTGCTGTTGTTTGGCATCTTTTTTTTAAATAGTCTTTTTTTTTTTTTACACATTAGGGGGCGCTCTATAAATTTAAGTAGTCATTTTAAACTTTTCAATGAAATTTGCAAAATATACATTTTTTTACTGGACAGTCCACAGTTCTAAAGTGACTTTGATTTCGAACTCGTATGTTTGTTAACTACACCATACATGGGACCTCATTTAAGAAAACTACTCACCTTAAAGTATTTAACAATCGGCACTTTAGAAGTTTATAGAAACCATTAGGAGTCTTCCACAGATATTAACAGCAAAGTGGAAGTGAATTTTTCAAAATTTCACTTTTTTGCAGATTTCAATAATTTATGCAGATATTTCCAAGCAATACGGTAAAATGTGATCAGGGATAATGACAACTTAATATTTGATTCACAGATTCTGCCGTTTTTCAGAGATATCCATATGTGGCCTTGCATCTATTTGGCTAAACAACAAGCCCCAGCAATAGGAGGAGAACACTAACTGGACTCTGGCGGCCTCATTTTCACTTTTACAATTTATTTAGGGGGTCATTTAGGTTTGCGGGACCACCCTAAAGGTTCTAACTAAAGTTAATAAATTCACACTACCAAAGAACCCCACCATATATGGAAACTAACCCCTTAAGGAATCATATCAGAAGATTGTAGTGAGCATATCAGACCCACAATGGAGTTTCACAATATTTTTTATTGGCGTTCGTAGCTCTGAAAATAAAAAATAAAAAATATTTTTTCCCAAATTAATCTGCAAAATTTATTTAGATCCGAGAATGTTTAATTGTTTACAAAGGGAATCTTGGACAAAAAAAGACCTCAAAATTGTGTCTTACGCAATTTATTCCTCAAGTTCCGCGCCAATAACCTAATCGTGGGTAAGTATGTAAACTGACTGTTTGGGCGCTCATGGCAGCGGGTACCAAGGGAGGGACGTGTTATTTGGCTTTTTGGCGACACGTTATTGGTGGGGCCCTGTCGCATCTCAAGACTACCCCAACAGGTACCCTTAAAAACAGGTGAAACCATTCCACGAAGTGTCCATTTTGGAACCCTGATTCACACGCGCCCTCAAGTGGGATCTCCACATAAGGGTGTATTACTGCATTTTTGGAGCGCACACGGTGTTACCGTAGTTTTTTTTTTAGCATAATGTGGACAGGCCATGGAAATGGAGGGGGGGAAAAGCAGTTCCGCCTTGTTTTTGGGCTTCATTTTGTCACAGTATTGCCAAAATTAACGGGGGAGATACAAAATGACGGGATACAACTTTACTTATGGGGGTCGTACATTCACAATGATACTAAATCTTTATTAAATAGTTATTTATGTTTTATTATTTTACAACTAATAGGAAGGAAAGAGTTTTATACAAGTTGGTTTTTTATAAGTTGTCTCGCTATTCTGGACAAGCCAGAGCCTTTCAGTTACATTTTCATTTAGAATATGGAGCTGCTTGTGGGCTTGTTTTTTAAGACGATGAGTAGTGTTTTTATTGCATAACACATTACGGGGAGGCCATATGATGCTTTAGTTCACTTATTTATTAGAAGGTTTTTTGTGAGGCATCTTCGTCTATACAAAAATACAGGCCAATCCTGGTAGTGTTTTTTTAATATATTATTAATATTTATTATTTTTTTATACCTCAGCGGTCACTGTGCGGTTATAAATGGACCCATGCTTAGTTTTCTAACGCAAGGTTGTTAACGATTACTCACAGCGATACCAATTTTGTAAATTTGTTTAATGTTTATTGATTTTTACACTAATAACATACATTATTTGAAAAGGAAACAACAAGTTTATGCATCACAGCAGTATCGAGAGCCCACTAACCTATTTTTGATTATTTATAGTTTCATGGAGATTGTATTAGGGGACTTTTTTTTATTTGCGGATGAGTTGGTGTTTCTTATTAGGTCTTATCATTTTGGGGGGGGAACAAGACTTGTGATAGATTTTTAAATCTGTTTTTTGGAAGGACTAGGGTGTGGAAGAAAATACTGCCAATACTCTAGCAGTAGTTTTTTATTTTTCTTTTTACATAAGGTGTCCCCATGCCCTGTGCAAGTAATCCGTGACTAAGTTAGTTTTTATCTGTGGGTTGAGACGATTACGGTGATACCAATTTATGTGTTTTTTTTATTTGAAAAGCCTATTTTTTTGAAAAAACAACGTTGTGTTCTTTATTGTGTTAAAACCAATATTTACTGCATCGCTATCTTCTAATAGTCCAGAACTTTTTAATTTTTGTATACAGAGCTGTGTAAAAAACTTATTTTTTGCGGGAGGAAACTGTAAGTTATTAATTGGCATCTCAACTTATGTTGTGATATAGAGTTTTTGATTACTTTTATCATTTTCATGTGCTGCGGAATGAATACCACAAAATATCGTCTATTCTGTGATGTTTTTTGGGGTTTTATTTTACGGCGTTCACCGTAAGGGTTAATTAAACATATGACAGATTTTATAGGGTGTGGTTCGTTATACGCACGCGGCGTACAAATCATGGGTACTTTATTTATTTTGATTTTTTTAGGCACAGCGATTGGCGTTTGTAAAGGTGGAAAAAGGGGCGGTTGTTACGTGTTTTTTTTTATTTTATTTGTGTTTGTCGTTTTACTTTTTTACACTTTTTTTTTAACTGTTTTCACTACTTTTAATAAACTTTCCTTGGGGGGGAAATTGCATGATGCGATCGTTAATATAAGATCTAATTCATTGCAATAGGAAAATCTAGCATACAGCTAATATGAGTACTGTATTCTGGTTCGCTTACATGGCAACTGTCTGTCACGCTGAACAACAAACGCATTGTATGGGCAGCGTGAATGTCACCTAAGACAACCCGGATGCTGTCATTCAGCGTAGCTTCCGGGATGTTTGGTACACGGCGAGACACACCCCGGTACCGGCAGGTTCTTCAGCGCCGGTACTGCGCCGGTGATCACCGGTGCGGCAGGAAGCTCACTCTCTGCCCGAATCCGACAGCCGCGCTGTCGGAACCACGATGTCGCGACATCCGGCGAGGGGTTAATCACCCGCGCGGGCACGAGCTAACTCCATGGCCGCTGTGGCGGATGCTGGCTATGATGCTAAGCATGTTCAATATAACCGCTGGTTCATGCCGCGATCTTGGCGCGCTCAGCTTCGTGAATCGGCGCAAGATCAGCTTGAGTCCTCATACGTGGCGGCATTTGAGGGATCACCTATACCAGACTTTGCCGCGTAACTTGTGTAGACTAAATGTCTGTGTAGTGCGGTTAAGGGGTGTAGTTTTCCTAGATATGGGGTCTTTATAGGGTGTTGATTTAAAAGGGGGTGTTATCAGATTTTTTTCTATAAATCGGTCTTCAGAATTATAGGCGGACAGGTGAACTACAAAGCAATTTGCAATTGGATGTCATTAGCGCAAAGTGCCCCTTGTTACTACAGTGCGTGTCCCTTACATCCTTGTGTATTTATTTACAAGATTTCCAGTGTGGGTCTAAATCACTCCTACCTTGCATTTTCACTTAGCTGAGAGCTCATGTACATTCTGTACAGCCAATGGGGACGATTCACGGGAAGCTGTGTCTCTGACTCAGAGTTAGGGGCCCGTAGCATTTTCTGTCTCCACACCTAGCAGAAACATGACTGGCAGCAGATTGCGTAACAATGAGAAAACATGACAGTTTTGACCCTGTGCCTAACTCTCCTGCATACACACAGATCTGTGCCGTTCTTAGAAAGCTGTAATACATCTCCAGCTGTGAGAGATCAGTGCTCAGATTCGATTGAATGCAGCCTGTGGTATGTCTACAGCTCTTATAGAGAGAGACACAGTGATATGTGGACTCAGAGGGGAGGGGGAAGGGGGAGTCTCAGGCCAGCAGTGAAGGGGAGATGATGTCATCCAGCTGGGAGGGAAGAAACGCCCCTGCATTCACAGAGTTGAGAAGCGCTATGAGGCAGTGTGAATAGCGAAGTAAAGGAAGCGATACATCCCCTTTAATTAAAGCAGGACGGATCTCACAGTGGCTGCACATTTCTCTGGAGAAGACTTGCAGGTTGTGGTTTTAATGGGGCATTTTAAGGCCCAGGTAGAAAGGAAGGAATGGGAATATAAGCTAAGGCAAAGATTTCAAACTTTGCAACATCCATGCTAGCTTCATGTCCCACTATGTATGAACTGTGGGAGCCTCAAATCACCATCTGATAGGAAACAGATAACAGCAAGAATTAATGATCCTCCTGTCACGCCTCAAAAAATTGCAGGTTGTCTATTTCTGACCTGTTATACATAACTTCTTTGCTTATATCGCATTTAATTTTATAGAGATTTTAAGATCCTTTGAAGAGACCTGCCTTATACATATAAAAAGTCTGTGAATGTTTGGTTTCTTCTATAACATCATGTCTGATGAAGAGCTAGTACTCTTGACAGCTTATCATCAAATATACTCAGTTAGCCTCTAAAAGGTGTTACCTAAATTCTTCACTCTTCTACTGCTTCTAGAGATGGGCGAATTCCCTCAATTCGGTTTCGTTCAACACTTCCGCTAATTTCCGTCTCGATCCACTCACTCTCACTCCAAATATCTATCTCTACGGCTCTCTATCTTCTCACACCGAGCGAGTGTGCATCTTAACAAAACATAAGACGAATTCACGTTAAAAAAAACAGCTATTTCCAGGCTGCACATACAGCCTGCAGGTGCTGTAGAACGTTGTGCCATGCTTAAATATGCAGAGGGAGCTTGGTTTGGCTCTTCATACAATGTTGTGTTTTAGTATGACACGCAGATGACTGCTTCCGCTCTTAGAAACGCTTCATCTGCTAAAATTCCTCTTGAGGGACACTTAAGGACGGGCAAAACTGACGCAAAAAACTGAAGGGGGGAAAGTAGCCTCTGATAAAGTCATGGCAGCAACAGCTGGAAAAAAAACAAGCTGAGGGCTCAGGTGGCAACATCAGTGACAGAGTGTGGAGGTGACGGCTAGAAAAGCCACAGCAGCATGAGGTCGTACAGTGGCACTATGATATCTTCTTGAGGTGGCAAAAACAGGAGTAGCGCCACAGAGTGGCTACAATGACACAGTGCGATGTTACGGCAGCACCACAGCAGCACAGTGAGGTCAGACAGTGGCACATGACATTCGGAGGTGAAAAATCAGGAGTAGGCCAAAAGAGTGGCACAATGACACAGTTTTAGGTCACCGCAGCACCACAGCAGCAGCATGAGTCAGTACAGTGGCACAATGACACAGTGGTGTCGTCACGGCATCAGCCTTCAGTAAAAAAAAAGATAAAAAAGAGCAGCATGAGGTCTACCGTGGCCAATGACACGAGTGTGTAGGTCACGGCAGCATCCACTAGCAGGCAGCATGAGGTTCAACAGTGCACAATGATAGTTTGTAGGTCACGGCAGCAGCCACAGCAAGCACAATAGGTCAGACAGTGGCACATAACATTCTGGAGTGTCAAAAAACAGAGTATGCCACAGATGGGACAATAACACAGTGTGTAGTCAATGGGGCAGCAGCCACTAGCAGTCAGCATAGGTCAGACAGTGTGCACAATGACAGAGTGTTGGTAGGTCACGGCATCAAGCCACAGCAGCAGCATGAGGTCAGACTGTGGCACAATGACACAGTGTGTAGGTCATGGCAGCAGCCACAGGCAAGCAGCATGAGGTGAGATAGTGGCAAAATGGACAAACAGTGTGTAGGTAACGGCTAGCAGCCACAGCAGCAGCATGAGGCAGACAGTGGGCACATGGACACAGTGTTTAGGTCACGGCAGCAGCCACAGCAGCACAGAGTCAGTTAGTGGCACAATGACACGTGTGTAGGTCACGGCAGCAGCTACAGCAGCAGCATGAGTCTACAGGGCACAATGACACAGTGATTAAGGTCATGGCAGCAGCCACAGCAGCAGCATGCAGGTCAGACAGTTGCACAATGGCATTCTGGAGGTGGCAAAAACAGGAGTAGGCCACAGAGCGGACATGACACAGTGTGTAGATCAACGGCAGTCATGCCACAGCACAGCAAAAGGTCAGACAGTGGCACAATGACAGAGTGTGTAGGTCACGCAGCAGCCACAGGCAGTCAGCATGAGGTCAGTCAGTGGCACAATTGACAGAGGTGTAGGTGAAAGAAAAATTCACGTATCGGGCACAGTCATACAGCATGAGTCGAGAGACAGTGCACAATGCCACAGTGTGGTAGGTCAGGGCAGCAGCCACAGCACAGCATGAGGGAGATAGTGGAAAAATGACTTCAGTGTGTAGGTCACGGCAGCAGCCACAGCGCAGCATAAGGTTCAGACAGTGCATAATGACAATCTGGAGGTGCAAAAACAGAAGTAGGCCACAGAGTGGGACAATGACACAGTGTGGAGGTCACGGCAGCAGCTACAGTCAGCAGCAAGATGTCAGACAGTGCACAATGAACACAGTGATGAGTCATGGCAGCAGCCACAGCAGAGCATGACGTCAGGACAGTGGCACAATGACATTCTGGAGGTGGCAAAATCAGGAGTAGGCGCAAAGAGTGGCACATATGACACATTTGTAGGTCACGGCATCAGCCCCAGCAGCAGCATGGAGGTCAGAACAGGTGGCACAATGACACAGTGTGTAGGGCACTGCAGCAGCCACAGCAGCAGCATGATGTCAGACAGTCGGCACAATGACAGTGTGGTAGATCACTGCAGCAGCCACAACGCAGCAGCATGAGTCAGACACTGCACACCGGCCATGAAATTCTGGATGTGTCGAGGCAAAAACAGGCGAGTCAAAGAGCAGCCACAGAGCTCTCACTAGGGTACACAATGCGACACATCTGTGTGTATGTCACGGCGAGCAAGCCACAGCACAGCATGAATATGTAACTACACAGCGTTGTGCACAATGACAGAGTGTGTAGGTCACCGGCATACTGCCACAGCAGGGCATGCGAGGCGTCAGACAGTGGTCTCTATTGACACAGTCGGTGTAGTGTCAGCTGGTCGAGCAGCCACAGCAGCAGCATGACTAGGAGATAGTGGCAAATTAGACACAGTGTAGAGGTAGGTCACGGCTAAGCAGCCGACAGCAGGCGGATCTCAGCATTGAGGGAGTCATGACATGGCGACAATGGACACAGTGTGTAGGCGCTCACGGCAGCAGCCAAGCAGCAGCATGAGGTCAGATAGTGGCACAATAACACCAAACTCGCGTGTGTAGGTCACGGACAGCAGCTACAGCGTACAAAGCAGCACAGGACACAGCCCAGACAGTGTGCGCACCAGATGACACAGTGGTGTACGGTCATTGCGATCACCACAGCAGCAGCATGAGGTCAGACACAGTGGCACAATGGCATTCTGGCAGTGGCAAAAACAGGATAGGCGCACAAGAGTGGGACCAAGAGACACAGTGCGTACAGGTCACGTGTGCAGCAGCCACAGCAGCACATGAGTCGACCACACTGGCACAATCAGACCGAGAGTACAGACTAGGTCACGGAATGCACAGCACCATCAGGGCAGCATGAGGTCATCTGCGCAATGACAGAGACTGTACACACCTCCCCCCACGCATCAGACACACAGCAGCCCAGCACACGAGGTCAGACAGTGGGCACACATGACACAAGATGTAGGTAGGTTCACGGCATCAAAGCCACACAGACAGCATGAGTCAGTCTGTGCGACAACATGACACCTATAAGGTTCACGGCAGCAGCCCACAGCAGCAGGCAAAGGTCAGAACGCGAGTGCACAATGACAGAAGTCGTTGTAGTGTCCGACGGCATCACCACAGCAGCAGCATGAGGTCACGACACAGAGGCGACAAATAACCACAATCGACTGTCGGTGCACCGGCAGCGCGTCGCAGGCACAGCATGAGGTCAGACAGACGCACAATGACGCGACTACACAGTGGTCTCAGTGCACACACGCAGCAGCCACAGCAGCAACACTGAGGTATCAAGACAGTGGCACAATCTTATCCAACATTCTCTGGAGGTGGCAGAAACCCACACAAAGTAGGCCACAAAGTGGGACAAGACACAGGTGTCGCAGCAAGGTCACAAAGCACAGCACACAGCAAGGCAGCATGAGGTCAGACAGTGGCACAATGACATCTTGAGGTGCACGAAACAGGAAATGACGGGCACGAGATCACCAGATAACCTCCGCGCGCGCAAAATGACAACAGTGTGTCAGGTCTCGGCAGCAGCCACACGACTCAGCCTATGAGGTCGCGCACAGTGGGCACAATGACATTCTGGAGGTGGCCAAAAATACAGACAGTAGTGCATCCACAGAAGTGAGGACAATGCACACAGTGTGAAGGTCACGGCAGGCAGCCAACTATAGCACAGCATGAGGTCAGACAGTGGCACAATGACATTCTGCAGGATGGCCAAAACCAGAAAATCACACGGAGCACACAGCGAGAGAGTCTTCGAGCGCCACACACAAACTCTCACTGATATAACCACACAAAGCTCTGTCTAGTCAACGGCAGCACCACAGCTGCAGCATGAGGGTCAGAAAGTGGCACAATCACATTACTGGAGTGGCAAAACTGAGTACCACAGAGTGGCACAATGACAGTAGAATTGTAGGTGACGCGTCAGGAGCAAGCAGACATGAGGTCAGAGAGTGGCACCAATGACACAGTGTGGAGGTCATGGCAGCAGCCACAGCAGCAGCATTAGGCAGACAGTGGCAACAATGACACAGTGTGTAGTCACGGCAGCAGCCACAGCAGCAGCATGAGGTACAATACACCACGTCGGCACAAATGACACAGTGTGTTAGGTCACGCAGAAACGCCACGGCACAGCATTGAGGTAAGACACTGGCAACATGACATTCTGAGGTGTGGCAAAAACAGGAGTAGGCCACAGATGGGACAATGACACAGTGGTGGAGTCACGGCAGCAGCCATAACATGCATCAGCATAGTTCAGTCAGTGGCACAATGACATTCTGGGAGGTGGCAAAAAACAGAATAGGCTACAGAGAGTTGGCACAATGACAACAGTGTCTAGGTCCAGCAAGCAGCCACATGCAGCAGCAATGAGTCAGAAAGTTGCACAATCACATTCTGGAGGTGTGCAAAACTGTGAGTAGGCTACAGAAGTGCACAATGACAGAGAGTGAGGTGAAAGGTGGCAGGAGCAACAGCAATGAGGTCAGAGAATGTCACAATACACAGTGAGGAGTCACGCAGCAGCCACAGCAGCAGCATAGGGTCATACAGTGGCACAATGAACACAATTGTAGTCACGGAAGGCAGCCACAGCAGCAGGCATGAGGTCAGAGAGTGGCACAATGACAAATTCTGTAGGTGGCAAAACCGACAGTAGGCACAGAGTGGCACAATGACACAGAGTGGAGGACATGACCGCAGCAGCATGTGAGGTCAGGACAGTGGCACAATGACATTCTGGAGGTGGCAAAAACTGGAGTAGGCAAGATGTGCACAAAATTAACATAGTGTGGAGGTCGACGCAGCAGCAGCATGATGGTCAGACAGTGGCACAATTACATCTGGAGGTGCAAAAACTGAGAGTAGGTCAACAGAGTGGCACAATGACACATTTGGGTGGTGTGTGGGATGTGTCATGTGCAGCAGCAGTCATGAGTTTTATGCAGTGGCACAATGACATTTCGGAGGTGGCAAAAAACAGAAATAGGCCACAGAGTGCACATGCCACAGTGTGAGGTCACAGCAGGCAGCAGCAGAGTTCAGACAGTGGCACAATGACATTCTGAGAGGCAAAAACAGTATTAGGCCCCACAGAGTGGTAAAAAACAAATTACACAGTGTGGAGGTCACGGCAAGCAGCAGCATGAGGTCATACAGGTGGCACATGACATTTCTGGAGTGGGCAAAAACTGGATTAGGCCACAGAGTGGCACAATGACACAGTGTGGAGGTCAACGGCAGCAGTCAGCATGAGTCAGACAGTGGCAACATGACATTCTGGTAGGTGGCAAAACTGGAGTAGCCACAAGAGTGGCACAATGCCACATGTGGATGTCACCGGCAGCAACAGCATGAGGTCAGACAGTGGCACAATGACATTCTTGAGGTGGCAAAAACTGGAGTCAGGCCATAAGGGAGTTGGCACAATGACAAGAGTGGAGGTAGACGGCGGCAGGAGCAACAGCAAAAGGTCAGAGAGTGGCACAATGACACAGTGGTGGAGGTGACAACAGCAGCAGCAGCATGAGGTCAGGAGTGGCACAATGACACAGTGTGGATGTCACGGCACCAGCAACAGTAACAAGCAGCATGAGGTCATAGAGTGGCACAATGACAGAGTGTGGAGGTGGTGTGGCAATACAGTCCCTGGTAAAGATGTTGGTGGCAGATGGATGAAACTGTCAGCATATGTGTGGCATCAGGCCCTGGTGGCGACATCAGAATAGTGACTGAGGCAGGTAGTTTGAACCCCAGACTCATTCTCACAGTTTGGGTGAGGCGTCATGTCTGATGTAGTCTACGCCTAAGGCATCTGGGTGTGTGGGGAAAAAAAAACCCTGCCGATCCAACGCCTGATTCATCTTGACAAAAGGTCATTCGTTCCTCATTACCCGTGGACAAGCGGGGTTCTCCTTGGGGTAACGATGGCCCCCCGACACCTCCCCCCCTAGCATTGACACCCGCCTGATGCACACTACTGGCCGGGCAGGACAGCTTCTCCACTGCGAAACTCGGCAATGTTGGGGCCAACACATCCATTTGGCTGCCGCAGTAGTCCAGCGGATCTTCTAACTGAGGTGGCAGAGTGCTGTCCAAGTATGGCCAACGACCTGTTGGTTCAGGGTCGAACTCCAGGTCCTGCTGCTGCTGCTGCGACTGCCCTCCTCACTAGCGGGTGAAGGAAGCTGCTCATCAGTGACTCCAGACTTAGGTTGTTGCTGATGAGCTGGTACTGCTCCTACCCCCCATCTTCCCCTCCCCTTCCCCAGCAGCCGCAGCATAGTACGTGAGGCGCTGAAGAACCCTCCTGGTCAAACGTGTCAGAGTGAGGCGGACGATACCGCACATAAGGCCAGCGTGCCACTACTCAGAGTACTTCCCTATAGTTTATTGAATTTGTTCCTCCCTTCTCAGCACTGGAAAAGCTCCCATTTTGTACCGTAGCGAGGGTCCAAAAGGGTAGAGAGCCAGAAGTATCCCTCTGGTGACTATTCGGCTGTCACTATCCAGCAAATCAGGCATGCTGCGGTGCATCTGCTCACGAAGTGGCCACGAGATCTTAGTTTTGCCATGTCTCCATCCCTGCCCAGACGGATTTTTCAGCATCTGTTCCAGGACATGAAAGCAGGGGAATGAACGTTATTCCATCCTGTAGTCTGGCGACTGACAAATAAACGTTGCCTCCTCAAATAGCCTCAACCAAACGGCAGGTTGTCACGCATGAGCTGCCAACTGGCTGGACATCAAAGTTTACACAGGGGAGATACACCTTCCTCTTGGATCACAAAAAATCATTAATGTCCTTTCTCTGTTCATATACAGTCGTACCAACATGTGCAGGCTGGAATTCCAGACGGGTGGAAACTTCGCTTAATTTGTTCAGAGTGTGTTCCTGTGGGGAGGCACGTTCGCCACTCGCAACTCGAGAGGGTGAGTTCCTGCTTTATAGGAAATGTATGAAGTGCATGGCACAGTTTCCTGGTCCATTTTCAGAATCTTCTGAAAATCGGTGAAGACTCAGGAACCTTTTCACACCAGATTTAAAACCGTGTGCCATGCAGGGGCGCATCGGACCATCCCTCCTCGTGCAGCGGCGACTCCATGTTCCTCTCATTGGTTCCGTCACCAGGTTTCCGATTTTCAGTTGGCGCTGAGAAAGCCACACATCTATTTAGTGCTGCATGAAGCGGAGGCAGTTCCTCCCTGTGTGACTTCGTTCACCGAGGCAAGCCAATGTAGAACTGCGCGACACCGCTGTGCCCAGCAACAGTGTATGAGATGGAGCAGTACTTGTAGGAAGGCTTTGAGAGTGGGGTGGTGGTGGAGGAGGAGGAGGCGGTGACAGTTGGCAGCAGGAGCCCGCATTGTGTACAACGTGGAGAAAAAAGCGTCGTCTCCTGTCCAAGTTGTTGGTGTGCCTGGGCAGGAAGCACATTCACCCAGTGGGGCTGTAAAGGACAATACTGGCCCTGACCGGTAGATTACAGCTCCAACTCCGCCGCTGCCAGTTCACCTTGGAACAAACCGATAAGCTCAAGGACTGGCCCACCTCTGTTCTACATTTTTCTGAAGTGCTGTAAACTGCCTTTTTGAGAAAAGATAATTACGGCTTGGGAACTCTCCATCTCGGCTTCGGCACAAGCCTTAAGTTCTCTGAAACGGTGCAGCGTCACCATTTGGAAAGGGAGGGCGAGACTGCAGTACCAACACTTGGACAGGAGGCACGGTCAGCATCTGCACCTTAGGATGGTTGGACGCATACTGTTTCTCTTTGCAATCGCCTCGCTGAACGACTGCTGGCGCCATGATAGGCGAGACAGCAGAGCATCTGAGACTGGGAAGATTGATTTCAAAGAGAACCAGCTCCCTTCTGCAGAGGTAGGTGGAGCCTTTACTGGCTGCAATGCATGCGTGTTCCACTGGGTGTCAGCTGAGCTGCTGTTATGCTGTGGCGGCAGGATGGAGCCACCACATCTGTGGCCACGTTTCTCCTAGGCCACCGGATGGTGACGCTGCAGTGCCAACGTTAGCTCGCCTGGCGATTGCTTTCCTTTCTGCCTACAGATTCTAACGAAATACCCAAATTCCGGCTCCTCCGGTGTCTTAGCAAAGAACTGCCACACCGCCGAGTATCTGATTTTACCGCCAACGCTCCGCACTGTGACTACTACGACCGGCGTCTGCCTCGCTGAGCCCCTTGCCGCTACTTTCATTGGGACCTGCGAAGCGGGTTTTTTACCCCGTGCGCTTGCTCCCGACCTCACACTGCTGCTATCCTGCTGAACTCACGACCACACAACCCATCTTGCTGGCTGCGTCGCTGCTGAACGCGCAAGCTGACGCCCTCTTCCTCCTGACGATGTGAAGCCCTTGACTCACCCGGCTCCCAAGTGTCGGTCGGCTACATCATCATCTATTTGTGTATCATCGACACTGCTGTCCTCATCCACCGAGTCCTTCGTATGCAGAGGCTGACCCCTCACAACATTGATCTCCATGCCACTCTCCACATCTATACTTTTGCCGCCTACTGCTAGAAGCAGGCATATTGGCCCACATTTCTTCGGCTGCCAATATAGCTGCTGACTGCGCCTCCTCAAATTGGTTCATCCTCGCGTATATAGTCTCGCTGAGCCCAGACCACATAGTAGATCTCTGGCTGATGGAACCGATGGTACAGAGTGCGAGATGATGGACAGTGTAGGGCCAGCTGACCACGCGCTCCCAGGCCATCCAACTAAGGGTATTGTGTCTCTTACGTTCCCACCGACTCTTGGCTGGGGTTACAGATGTCATCTGGGAGGAAGTGGATGACCCTAGTCAACCCAATCAAAGAACCCTTGGTTTCTGTCAGCACAATGGCCGCTCTAGAGACAGCGCAGTTGTGGCCTCACCGGTGACCCCTGGTCTGCAGACGTCCCCTTGCTGTCTGCGACCTGGCCTGCTCCAGGAATGTTTGCGCCACTGCACTCGCATGTGAAGAACAGAACCCTGCGACCACCCTATCTGTCATAGACATACCCTTTTTTGGCGTTTCTCTAAAATGTACCAGAGGACACAATGTTCTGATGTAGGAAGATATACCTCGTTATATCGAATACCCGAAAAAACTACACCCCTGTATTTGAACTATCCTAAAACTGAACCCAGTACAAGCGCTTGCGAGGGTCTAACCCTATAAGTGATCTACAAACAACCACCAAAAAGTTCTGATTCTGCGCTCCAACACTCCACCAACTAGCAGCCTAGCGACACAAACAAATTACAACTTGCATATTCGCCCTGCGCGTAGCACCGTTAATCCACCAGAACACAAACCTTATTCCAGCTCTACATTCTCATCAACACACTTGACACAATGATGACGACAACAAGAAAGCACCAAGACGGCAATTCAAATCTAGATCCTCTGCTGAGAAGATCTCATAGGCACACATCCTCAGTCGCTAACACATGTCAACAATTCTAATCTCTTTTACATCTATCACTCCAGACCCGTGAGAACACCTCACACACGCGAAACGACACTCTTTTACATTCTATACGATAGCGCACACCGACAACAACAACTATCAATAACAAACGCTTCCTCTACATCTAATCCTCCACTCCACACACCACCACACTCGAGCCATCGTGCTCAACACATTACAAAGCGAGCGCGCGCGTCTGCAAAAGAATTGAGCAACCACAAATGAATGGTATTTGTATTGTAAAAACGCTATTTCTTTAAATTGATACAATCAGGAACATGCTAAATAACACTTGGATATTCAATGAGCTGTGAGCAGATAGCCTTAACATAGGTATATGCAGCTGCAATGGGCGTACACTGACTTCAGATCCAATACCCACAAAATCAAATTAGTAACGTAAGAACCACAGAACAACGCGCACGATAACTAGACATTGACACACCACAGCTGAAATCGAGAGAGACCACACTACCTCTCTCCGCCTACAGATCCCGCTAGAGATGATACCATACACAAAAAAACTAACAGAGTCAACCTTTTAGTCTACAGAGAACAGATCTACACTCTACACTGCATCAGCCAACTCCCATCAACGAGCTAGATGCACACCTAAATACCCCTGCGAAAATCACCTAAACTTCAGGCCTAAATCGGTACCAGCTAGACCTCTAATAAAAATATTTCTGTGCCGCGTCTCACTCAATTCTGACGCTCTCACCACATGAGCCACAATTCCCCGGCCGCCGTCCTCTGCCATCAAATTGAGGCGATGCACGCTTTCATATTCGATGCGCACGATTGGTCTCTCAATAAGCTCGAGACTCATCAGCCTTCTTGCCTATCTCCTCCCACGACAGCTCTGCTTCTTGCGTCCCCATCTCTCGTCAACACTCCCATCTGACGTCATTCTCGTAGCAGTAGCGCGAGCACGATAGAGTCCATCTCCCTTCTATACAATTCACACAAAAAACAGACTAGCTCGACTTCGCGATTCTACTTCCACAAATAAATGTACCCCCAAAAGACTTACGCGACTTCTCACGTCTTCTACAGCCGAGAAAACCCAATAGGTTTCTCGTTCTCGCACCTCTAATAACACGGCACTATGAAAAGCGATCCACTCTCTAGCGCAATGCTGAAATCAATTCACCCATCTCTAAGAGTTTAAGTCTAATCCTGAACTGAGGCGCATTTGGTGGGGGAGGGAGTGATCATTCGAAGTTTGCTTTTGGGTTAAATTAGGAGAAACCATTTGTTCTATTAGTTTTGTTCTTTTAAATTGCTCTGGCCCTTTGTGTGTTTTTTTTGTCTTCTGCAAACAGCTGAAAGTTTGTTAATTTTACAGATAAACCTCATTTGCAACGGAGGTTGAAAAATTTTGATTGCAACTATACTTTCATGTATGTAAAGAGTTTTATTCTACCATAGATGGCACATTATTAGATTATTCTACTGTTTTCTGACTTGTGAGTGGGTCCGACATTCTCAGAAAGAAGTTAGTTTATCACTGTGACCCCTTCACAGATTTTTCCTCCCAGCAATCCATTCAGCAGGGATTTGCAGCACAGCCTCATTCATTTCCTTTTCAGGATTTGGGGGGGGGGATGGGTCCCAGAAGTCAGACCCCGATGGATCAGAACACTTTTTCATGATTCTAGTGATATGCCATGACACTCAGTGAAGGGATTACACCTTCTACAGCTTCAGTCTACTCTAATACATGTATTTAGTTTCTACTCTGATATGGCACCAACATATTCTGCAGCGCACTGTACAGAATATCAACTTAAAAAATCTATTTGGTTACTCAGACAACTGAACAGGAATGTGACCACGGAGAACTAAGCAGTGGTATAATGAAAGCAGGAGATAGTTACTGCCAAATAAATGTATTTTCCAGTCATTAGGGTCTATGATGGTAACATTTCTCATCATCTGAGTGACTCCCCCATCTTGTGCCGCTAGTACATAGGTGAACATAATGCAGTAATGAGGCACGTTAATATATGTGTTACACAGACTGCTCTTCCCCTACTGTGCTGGGACTTAACAGCCAGACAAGATCTGATTTTTATAAGCATTTCATGTCAGTTCATTGAAATGTACCTGTCCATCCACTATTCCTAATGGAGCGTGGTTAATATGCACAAGCTCTTCAATGTAAGACAATCTTTCTGGGTAACTCCCTATCTGTAAGAAGGTATCTATAGCTTTCCTTTTCAAACAATCTACAAGTGTTAATCTGAATAATCTAGAGCACATATTAATACAGAAATTCCCCTGATTTAGACAATGTATTGCTATGAGAATTCGTACTTTTCATTAAACTGTATGTGAGCATCACAAATTAAATTGTATGTTTTCAGCAGTAGAAATTAATTTACTATTATTGGATTTGTGTTACAAGAAATAGGATAAAGAGGGAAAATTAGTTTCATCCACTTAGATAAAAATGTAGATTTTTCTGTTTTTGTCTCTTTGGTGATTGACTCACCTACTATGCTTAGCCTGACTCGAGCCTGTGAGTCACAGATTGCTTCCTATGGACCCACTTGGATTAACTGTTCTGAGAGCTTTTTTATTATTTTTTTTTTTTTTTTTTTTTTTTTTTTTTTTTTTTTTTTAATACTGCTTTGACAGCTGATTGATTGATACTCTGTTTCAATAGTGGATGTGCACCATCTGCTGGAGACAAGTAGGCACTGCAATTCCCAGATGTAGAAGACCATTTAAAATAGAGTATGTTGTATGCTTCACTATATGTTAGAATTAATATACATGTAGACATCTATTTAGCTGGTAATTTAATACATATTGATGTCAAAGGGTAAACTATTCATTGATTACTCTGTGTTGTTTGTTGCAAATAGCAGTCTCTGGTTTAATGAGGGGAAAAACTGATATGTTTTGAAAGCTAAAAAATAGTTGCAGGCTGAATTCTTGTTTATTTGCTACAGAAGTTATTGGACACTGCCTGAATATTGTTCCTCCAAAATAGTAAAATGTACAAAACAGCCATAGCAATAAAACTGCTGACAGATAAGGGGAATAACAATGACTGACTTGTGACAATGTCACTTTTCAGCCAGGGGATTTATGGTTTAGCAACTGAATGTGTTTTAAAGTTAGTATTAAAAGCGGGAAAAATTGCAAAAGAAAAATCTGAGCAACAGTATCCCCAAAATGAAGTATTGTGGAGTGTTTCCACAGCTGTGGTTTTCCCGAGGAAAGGGGAATAGTGAACAGTGACAGCACCATGGGTGCAAAGCCTGCTTTATGCTTACAGGTAGTAGAGGCTAGCTTGTCCCATATACTGCTGAAATAGTTACATAGGGCGACATCTATGAATTCGCACGCACCATTTTTTTTTTGCGCTGAAAAAAACCCGTTCTAAATGAAATAGGGGTGTTAAAGACTGTATGAAGAAAGTGTTATGTGCCAAACAATTTTGGGGGGTGGTTTGTAATGGCAACTTTTATGGTGCTGAGTGTAATGCACCCAAATTTTTTTTGGCTTTAATTATTTTTTTTGGCACTTCTGGGGATTAAAATGCCGTGCCATCATAGAAGTGTTCAGCAGTTTTTTTCCCTAATCTCCAAAAAATTGGGATCTCGAAAAGGGGAAAAAAGAGGACTTTTGATATATATTTACTATTTGCCAAGGAAACTTAAATCATAGTTTCTCATCTTTTAAAAACACTAAAACGAAACTTTTATTATATCAAAAATTTTAAACCTCTATAACACTAAAAAAAACCTAATTTCTACCCCTTTCATATTTAAACCCTTTTTTTGCTTCTGAAAGAGGGAAAATCCCTTTCTATCAAGTCTGGTGGAACCCCCCTTTTAACGGAGACCCTTATATTATAGCAAAGTACTGTTTCGTAAGGGTTCCCAAGTCAACTATTGGGCGTCGTCCCAAATTTCCTAGACACAAAACAAATAAGGCCCCTTGTGACCCCGTCTGCGAGGGCCATTGTAGCGAGGTGGAGATCACAATTTAAAAGTCATGCCTCCCCTCGCCAATTTTTCGCCCACTAACCTGCTTTAAAAGGGCTTAGGCCCCGACACTTTGGTCGACCACTTCCTTTTTATATCGGGTTAGGTAAACACCCCTACAGGTGCTCCCCAATTAGCTATAGAGAATCCCAAAAACCCCCACCCCCCCTTGCGCGGCACACTCTAAATGTCCCGTGAAGCTGCCCCCATGCCCCATGAGCCAACAACCTCAGCAAAATTTGCCATCCCATAACGGGCTTGCGCCCCCCTTTTCGTACTGCCCGTGCCAATGGGGCAGCTTTAGCAGGGAATGTTTGAGTGTGCGCGCGCGGAAGGGGGAGTGGGCTTTATGTGGATTCTTGATGGCAAAAGGTGAGCACCCGACGGGGGTTTTTCCTAACATATAAAAAGGAATGAGCTCAACACATGTATCGGGGGCCCCTAAGGTTTTATAAAACCCGGTTTGCTGGCGAAAAAATGTCGGCGGGGGCAGGCTGACGTTTTTAAATTTGACTCTCACCTCTGTCCCAAATGTACCCGTGCAGGGGTGTACAAGGGGCCTTATTGTTCTGTGTCTATGAGATTTGGGGCGACTGCCGTGTAGGTTTTGGGATCCCTTACGGAGTTTGTAATTTGCTTAGATATAAAGCTCCCTGTTGATAGGTGGGGTTCCCCCAATTGGGTGATAGAAAGGGAGTTATTCCTCTTTCAAAGCAAAAAAGGGGTTAAAAGAGAGGATAGGACAGGGGTTTTAAAAAGTGTGTATAGAGGTTAAGAGTTAATATAAAAAAGTTACGTTTTTGGGGTTTAATAGATAGAGAACTGATAGATTTTTTTGTTTTGCCTATGGAAAAATAGTAAATTGGGTCAGCAGTTTTTTGGCCATTATTTTCCAAAAAATTCCCTGCATTCGAACTCTTTAGGTGCCCCCCTATTGGGTTTGAAAGGTTTTTGAAAAAAGACAGAGGCCCTTTCCGTTCAGCCTTTTGTGTTATGTTTTGTGAGGGGAAAAATTCTAAAAAAAAAAAACCTTGAGGAAAGAACCCAATTTCCTCATTTTGGGGAAAATTTTCCCCCGGGCCCCTTTTTAAAACTCTTTTAGTAAATTTCCCCCATGAAAAATTTCTTGGCAGAGGGGGTTCCCACATTTCTCACGGCTCTTCAGTAAAGAACCCCCTTTCTAGGGTTTAATGTAAAAACTTTTTTTCCCTCAACGTATTTGATGTCCTTTTGTTCTGTTTACGTCCTGGGTTTTAAATAGTTTTTGGGGAAGAGCCCTCTATTTGCCCTAATTATATTAATAATATTTTTTATTTTCCCCCCCCAAAAGCCATCTTTTCTGAAAAACTAATAACCAAAATTTGCTAATCTTTTGGGCATTTTTCCATCAGTCTTTATGTTTTGTTGCCCACCCTTTTAACCTGCTTAAAAAATTTTCAATCCTTGCTAGTTTAAGATGGTATTGGGAAAAAGGGTTTATAGAGATCACTGTCATTAAAACTTAACCTTTAATAACCCCTTAAGCCCCAAGCCTGAAAAGTACTTAATGAGCAGTAAAATGTTGTAGTTTTTGCCTCGGTTTTTCAACAGTCTCAACTTTTTTATTTTTAAGTGGCGCAGTTGTTGAGGATTGTTTTATCGGGAAAAGTTGATTTTTGGGGGGCTAGTTTAAGTTTACAAATATTACTGCGGATTTGTTTACATTTTTATTTATTTTATTTTTAAGAATTTTTTACACCACTCACATTTCACACTAAATAATAACCTTTTTGGGAAAAATTTTCTCAGGTTATTAGGGTCATGTAATTGTATTAATATGTTAGTTTTTTTTTTGTAATGTATGACAATAACTTTTTTATTAAATATTTATTTTTTTTTTAATTATTTATTGTATTATGTTTTCTACACTTTTTAAGTGGTTTCAACTTTTTTTAATCCTATTATGAAATAACTATTTAACACTTTTTTTGCAATTAGTAATGTATTAGCTCACATAAATATGCTAATACATTGCCTTCTGTGTCATACTGACACAGGTAGCAGTCAGGGCAGCACACAGTGTGCCCCTGACTGCGGTTCATATAGGGACACCCCTGGGGCACTTAGGTTTCCAGGGTGACTGTACAAAATTTCCCCCGGGTTTCCCATCAGGTCAGTGGGAGTCCCGGTGACCCAATGGAACAGAAGAATCTCCTTTGAATATGCTACGGACCATGGCAATAAAAGGATTAAACAGCGGGCATTGGAGGCTTCCTCCAGTCCCTGCCACTCACAGAGAATGCTCTAAGAATGGAGCTGTTAATTACAGTTCCATTCCTAGCACAGTTGAAGCGCTGGGAATTGCAAACCCCTTTTCTCTGCAGTGACACAAAAAAAAGGGGCGCTGAGAAAGAGAAACACATGCCCGAATAAAGTACAGAGCGGTCTAAAGTTTTAAGAACCCTAAAAACAAAAAACTGTTTAAATCCATAACATCACAAATACGATGTCTGTAACCTAGAAGATATATGTTAAAGGGTTTTACCACCATAGACTTTGATGGCTTTTTTCAGGCTTACATCAAAGCTTAGGTGTAGGGCTCATTTCTGGGACCCACATCTATCTCAGGAATGGGTCCCCGAAAGTTATAGAGCAGGCTGGAGAGCTGGTCATGCTTGCGCACGGCTCTCCATTCTGTTTTATGAAAGTTCCAAGTACAGCCAAGCAGTGTGCAGCTCTGCTCGGAACTCCCATAGAGCAGAATGGAGAGCCAGGCTCAAGCATGACCAGCTCTCCAGTCTGCTCTGTAACTTTCGGGGGCCTGTTTCCTAGATAGGTACGGATTCCAGAGGTGGGAGCCGCACCTATCAAAGTCTATGGTGGTAAAATCCCTATAAAAAACATGGAAAGGACCCCTTAAAATAGAAGATGACTACAAATTATAGGTCAAAATTCATATAGGTGCAAAGGGTGAGGCATAATAGTGAGATAGATTAATGTATTTAAAATCAATGCTTCCTAATAGACCTGTGCCAACATTACAATTGTTATCTAGTAAATTATATAGATGTGGGCAAACAGACTCGAGGGGATTCTATTTGGAGTCTCCAACAACTACTATCTGCTGTATAGTATTGAATGGGCTCCTTATCAGAGGGGATTCTATGGGCTAATAATACCTTCATATCTCCTGTAGAACTCTATTAAAAAACCCTGTCAGTCACGTCTATTTTGGGAATGTTTACTATAGGTGCAATAGGGATCAGTGAGGGTTTAGCCTCTGACAAGCCACCCTTTCAAAGGGAAGACTTTGCTTGTAGGCAGTATAGTGTGAGGTTGTTAATAGAGAGAGTATGTTTCTTTCTCCTCCATACCCAATACTTCTATCCAGATTTATCTTCATCAGGAAAAAATATTTGGAATTATAAAGAAATCAAGTAACCATTGACACAGTCTCCTCATCTCTGTATTTTTTTTAGATATCAATGTCTGCTGTTGGAACAGGTATGACAGGGAGCATTGATTTTAAATACATTATTTTTAATAATAATAATAATAATAATAATAATTTGTATTTATATAGCGCCAACATATTCCGCAGCACTTTACAATTTAGAGGGAGTAGGTACAGACAAAAAGACAGACATTACACAATGAAAGGCTACTTCAGATGAGACACAGTGAGAGGGCCTGCTGCAAGCTGCTTACAATCTATAAGGGTGTAGGTGAGACGTAGGGTAGAAGTGCTAGGCTTTACAATGGTCCAGTCATGTGACATAAATATGGGGGTTGTTGTTTATATAGAACGGATGGACTGCCACCTGTCAGTTCATCTATAGACAGATAAGTGCCAAATTGAGAGAGTGACGAAATGTGTGTCTATAGGGGGCGGAGGTGTTTAGCAAATTAGGGGTCTGGTAGCCAGACTGAGAATAATGTTATTCTCAGGGCCCCTTAAAACTATGAGGGTTGTGAGTGTGCCTGATTCCTCATGGTAGCATGTTCCAGAGAACTGGTGCTGCACATGAAAAATCTTGGAGGTGGGCATGGGAGGTTCAATTGACTGAGGAATGTACGTCTTAGAATCATCCGCCGATCGGAGAGACTGGGGTAGGGTGGTAAACAGAGATGAGGGAGGAGATGTAGTAGTGGTGAAGCGCTGTGGAGATGCTTTATGGGTGAGTGTGTGAGTTTATATTGGTATAATGTACTGAATGGACAACAGTGCAGTGGACTGACACAGGGGTAGAGGCATCAGTATAGCGGCTGGAGAGAAATATGAGCCTGGCTGCTGCATCTGGACCAGATTGTAGAGGAGAGAGTTTGCAGAGTGAGGAGACAATAAGCAGGGGAGGTACAGTAGTTCAAGGACAAAGGGATCAGAATAAGAGCAGTAATGAGAGTTTGAGTTGTTTCCCACAGTTGAGGAAAAGGACGGATCGTCGCAATGTTCTTGAGGTGTAGGTGACAGGCTGCGGGGAAGGAATTGAGATTATATGGAACGTGAAGGACAGATCAGAGTCTATATAACTCCCAAGGACGCGGGCCTGCTTGCCTAGGAGTTATGGTGGTGCCACACACTGAAACAGAAATAGCAGGGTGGGGTCGGTTAGTAGATGGTGGGATGACTAGAAGTTCAGTTTTAGTAAGGTTTAGTTTAAGACAGAGGGAAGACATAATGATGTAAGAGACAGCGGACAGACACTCACTGGTGTATTGTAGGAGAGCAGGACTGATGTCACAGGAGGAGGTGTGTAGATGGAAAAGAGGAGTGGACCAAGGACCGATCCCTGAGGAACCCCAACAGAAAGAGGGAGAGGAGAAGAAGTAGAACCTGCAAATGAGACACTAAAGGAGCGGTAAGAGAGGTAAGATGAGAACCAAGCAAGAGCAGTGTCCTGGAGGCCAATGGTGCTGAACATGCTGAGGAGAAGTTGGTGGTCAACAGTGTCAAATGTGGCAGAGAGATCCAGAAGAAGCAGCAGTGAATAATTGCCTTGAGATTTAGCCGTGAGGAGATCATTGGAGACTTTAGCAATGGCAGTTTCTGTGGAGTGTAAAGTGCGGAAACCTGAGTGTAGAGGATCGAGAAGAGAGTTAACGGAGAGAAAGTGGATTAGACGAGAGTAGACCAAGTGTTCCAGGAGTTTAGAGATGAAGGGAAGGTTAGAGACTGGTCGGTAATTAGCAGCGCAGTACGGGTCAAGAGTGGGCTTTTTCAGTAAAGGAGTTATAACAGCATGTTTAAATGAGATGGAAAGATCCCAGTGGAGAGAGAGAGGTTGAAGATTGCAGTAAGGTGAGAGAGGACAGCTGGAGAAATAGACTGGACAAGGTGAGAGGGAATGGGGTCACTAGAGCAGGTGGTGGGGCCAGCAGACAGGAGAAGTTTGGACACTTCTTCTTCTGACATTGGGTCAAGAGCTGAGAGCAGGCTAGAGGACGTGCGGAGAGGGACAGGATGGGAGCTGCTTGGGGTTTGAGATGAGAAGTTATGCCAAATTCTGTCAATTTTCTCTTTGAAGTGAGTGGCCAGGTCTTCACAGAGGTCAGTGATCGGGGCCTGAGCTTTAGGCCTAAGAAGGGAGTGGAAGGTGTCGAATTGGCCTTTTGGGTTGTTGTGTAATGTTGAGATCAGGGAGGTGAAATATTCTTGTTTGGCAAGGTGTGATAAGTCCTGAGCATGAATTTGTAGTGGAGAAATTCTGCAGCTAGCTTTGACTTTCTCCACTGATGCTCAGCACATCTGGAACATCGCTGTAGAAAGCGAGTCTGAGGCATGTACCAAGGCTACCGGTGTCTGACTGGTGGTGAGGTGTGTGAGTGGCGCCAACATGTCCAGGGTGGTTGTGAGAGTTTTGTTGTAATGTTTGACAGCCAGGTCAAGACAGGAGAGGGAGGAGATTGGGGGCAGTGAGGACTGTATGGTGTCTGTGAGTTCCTGTGGTTACTGGAGCGGATATTTCTGAATGTATGATGGGCAGGCGTGTCCAGAGAAGGCTGAGAGTTAGTGATAATGAAGGAGATAAGGTTGTGGTCAGAGAGCGCATAAGGAGAATTAGTGAGCTTAGAAATTGAGGAAAGACGACAGAAAACAAGATCAAGAGAGTTCCCATCCTTGTGGCCGAGGGAAGAGGTTAGTGAAAGAAACTGAGAGGCAGAGGGAGACTTGGGGTCATCTATGGATGTTGAAATCACCCATTATGAGTGTGGGTATTTTGGCAGAGAGAAAAGGAGGAAGCCAGGCAGCAAAATGATCCAGAAAATGACGGGGTGAGCCAGGGGGGGGTCTGTAAACAACCGCGACTCTGAGGGAAAATGGCCGAAAGAGTCTGAGGGTGTGGACCTCAAAGGAGGGGATAGTAAGTGAGGGTACAAGAGGAATGACCTGGTAGGTGCAGTGTGAAGAAAGAAGTACGCCAACTCCTCCACCTGGCCTGTTCTCAGGTCTGGGGGTGTGGGTGAAGTGTAGGCCACCATAGGAGAGAGCGACAAGAGAAGCGGTGTCAGATTCCTGGAGCCATGTTTCTGTGAGAGCTAGCAGGTTGAGGGAGTCAGAAAGGAACAGGTCATGAACAGCAGTGAGTTTATTACATACAGATCAGGAGTTCCATAGAGCACATTTAAAGACGTACAGCGAATAGCAAGCAGGTTAGCAGGATTCTTTGGAAGGAGGAGGTGGGATAAGCAGTAAAGGAGGGTGGGGTGGGGTTAGGAGAGATGGCACCTGCAGCAAGAAGCAGGAGAAAGAAAAGATACAGCAGATGGTTCAATGATGAATATGAGCGCCGTTTGGGCAGCACTATGTAAACTGGCGGTCTGTGGTAGTTGAAAAGGGAAAATAGTGTATAGGATGAATACATGGGTGAAGGAAGGAGAGAGGAGCTGATAAGGATAAGATTCTCAGGGGCGAAACTGGGTGGTAAGATAGGAGGCAGATGGCTACAATGTAGATAGAAATAGTAATCATGGTGAATAAGATGTCATTAAAAAGTGCAGCCCCTTCTGCCCACTTCTGGTTCATTTTAGTCTTATTTCTGCAGATTTATATTCAGATTCATATTCACTTCCAAATCTTGTTCACTTCTCTATATGGTAAACTGACCCTTGGTCAACTGACCCAGCCTATCTAATGGTACCATGCTATGTGCAGGACATTGATATAAATCAGTTGGACCCAGGTGTCAGCAATGGGTGGAGTTACAAATGATCCAGCAGAAAGAAGAAACTTCAAGGGGAGTATATGGGATGATAGCAACACAAAAAAAAGACATGGTGTATGAAACAGAGATTGGGTGAAATTCTATGCATTCACATACCATGAAAACAAAGCAGTACTTTTCAGAATATATAGTGATGAGAATGATGGGAGCTGTAGTCCACAATTCACATACCATGAAAACAAAGCAGTACATTCAGACATATATAGTGATGAGAATGATGGGAGCTGTAGTCCACAATTCACAATTCACATACCTGTGAAGAGATGAAGAAGATCATGATCATGGACTTCTGGGGTGTGCTATATCAATCAATTTCAGTCTTATTTCTGCAGATTCATATTCATATTCAGATTCATATTCACTTTCAAATTAGTTTCACTTCCAAATCTGGCTCACTACTCAATATGGTATACTGACACTTTTTTACTACTTTACATCTATTTGTATTTTGGCCAATAAATGAATAATGGGTCCTTTTAATGTGTTTTAATATACAGTATCTTACAAAAGTGCCTACACCCCTCACATTTTTGTAAATATTTTATTATATATTTCCAGGGGCCAAGACTGAAGATATGACACTTTGATATAATGTAAAGTAGTCAGTGTACAGCTTGTATAACAGTGTAAATTTGGTGTGCCCTCAATATAACTCTGGCAATACACTATGTGGAAATCCCTAAAGAAGCATTTATGCTATCTATCATACATGAAAAAACTTTGAGACTCTCGGTTCACATATTTTGATCAAAAGATGTTTAAGCTGCCCACGACTTTCAACGTGATCTCAAAATCGGGCAGTCCTATGCTATCTTTACCTCTCAATCGAGCCACTCAGGCCTCCCACTGGGTCAACCGACCTCCATTATACAGAGAGAAAAAAATAAGAAAACACACCAGACTTGCAAGCTGCACTTCTTATGACAGCCTTTGAGAGTGGGCGGTTGCAGAAACCCAAAATGGAAGCACCCCTTCCTTCCCATATAGGTTAAAATCAATGTACTCCAAGTATAACGTATGTTTCTGCACACAAAAACATTTCTGGAAAAACGTATGCAAACCTGGGTGCCACTGGCAGGGCTGCGGCACACATGCTTCTTTAGGGATTTCCACGTAGTGTATTGCCATTTTTGCAGTAGTGTGCCGCTGGCGGCGGTCTGTGTGTGTACATGTATAATTACATGTGTGCCGCAGCCCTGCCAGTGGCACCCAGGTTTGCATACGTTTTTTCAGAAATGTTTTTTGTGGGAGAAACATACGTTATACTTGGTGTACATTGATTTTAACCTATATGGGAAGGAAGGGGTGCTTCCATTTTTGGGTTTCTGCACCCGCCCCTCTCAAAAGGCTGTCATAAGAGTGCAGCTTGCAAGTCTGGTGTGTTTTCTTATTTTTTCTCTCTGTATAATGGAGGTCGGTTGACCCAGTTTAGAGGCCGTGAATTGGCTCTTTTTGAGAAGGTAAGGATGTGTAGGACTGCCGATTTTGAGATCACGTTGAAAGTCGTGGGCAGCTTAAACATCTTTTTATCAAATATGTGAACCGAGAGTCTCAAAGTTTTTTCATGTATGATAGATAGCATAATGCTTCTTTAGGGATTTCCACGTATTGTATTGCCATTTTTGCAGTAGTGTGCCGCTGGCGGCGGTCTGTGTGCGTACATGTATAATTTCATGTGTGCCGCAGCCCTGCCAGTGGCACCCAGGTTTGCATACGTTTTTCAGAAAAGTTTTTGTGTGGCAGAAACATACGTTATACTTGGTGTACCTTGATTTTAACCTATATGGGAAGGAAGGGGTGCTTCCATTTTGAGTTTCTGCACCCGCCCACTCTCACAGGCGGTCATAAGAAGTGCAGCTTGCAAGTCTGGTGTGTTTTCTTATTTTTTTCTCTCTGTATAATGGAGGTCGGTTGACCCAGTGAGAGGCCGTGAATTGGCTCTATTTGAGAGGTAAGGATAGTGTAGGACTGCCCGATTTTGAGATCACGTTGAAAGTCGTGGGCAGCTTAAACATCTTTTGATCAAAATATGTGAACCGAGAGTCTCAAAGTTTTCTCAATATAACCCAACACACAGCCATCAACGTCTAAACCGCTGGCAACAAAAGTGAGTACATCTCTAAATGAAAATGTACAAATTGTGCACAGAGTGTCAATTTGTGTGGCCACCATTATTTTCCAGCACTGCCTTAACTTTCTTGGACTTCACTTGAGCTTCACAGGTTGCCACTGGAATCCTCTTCCACTCCTCCATGATGGCATCACTGAGCTGGTGGATGTTAGAGACTTTGTGCTTCTCCACCTTCCATTTGAGGATACCCCACAAATGCTCAATAGGGTTTAAGCCTGGAGGCATGCTTGGCCAGTCCAGCACCTCTACCCTCATTTTCTTTAGCAAGGCAGTGGTCGTCTTGGAAGTGTGTTTGGGATCATTATCATGTTGGAATACTGCTCTGCATCCCAATTTCCTTAGGGAGGGGATCATGCTCTGCTTCAGTATATCACAGTACATGTTGGCATTCATAGTTTCCTCAATGAACTGTAGCTCGTCACAACCAGCAGTACTCATGTAGCCCCAAACCATGACCCTCCCAACATCACACTTGACTGTAGGCAAGAAACACTTGTCTTTGTACTCCTCACCTGATTGCTGCCACACACGCTTGACACCATCCGAACAAGTTTATCTTGGTCTCATCAGACCACAGGACATGGTTTCAGTACTCAATACCCTAATACTTTTTTTCTTCAGCAAACTGTCTGTGGGATTTCTTGTGCATCATCTTAAGAAAAGGTTTCCTTCTGGGACAACAGTCATGCAGATCAATTTAATGCTTTGTGAGCCAGCGTATGGTCTGAGCACTGACAGGCTGGCCTCGCACCCCTTTAACCTTCGGCAACAACGCTTGCAGCACTCATACATCTATTTTGAAAAGACAATCTCTGGACATGACGCTGAGCATATGAACACAACTTCTTTGGTCAACCATAGCAAGGGCTGTTCTGAGTGGAATCTGTCTTGTTAAACCGCTGTATGGTCTTGGCTACCATGTACGGCTCAGTTTCAGGGTGTTGGTAATCTTTTTATAGCCTAGGCCATCTTTATGTAGAGCAACAATTCTGGTGGGAGAATGAATACTTCTTTCAGACAGCAGGTATGGTGATATGAGTGAAATGTGTTCTAAGTTATGCCAATGCATTAATGGTGCTGTGGAAGGAGACTCATGTCTATATGGTGCCACCAAAAAAAACTAAAAACAATTGTAGTAAAGAATAGCAATTGGAAAGTAATCATAATTGGTTATAAAAAAAGAAAGAAATGTGGGATTTTCAATTCTTGGTTTTAGACCAGCAGATATATGAGGTGGAATATATCTATTAGTAAAATTGTAGACTTAAAAATGGCCAAGAAAAACTACAAGATGTTCAAGTATTTGTGAATTTCAGTTTATTGGATGTTTTTCCTTATTTTTTGATACACAGTTCAAAAATGTAAGACAAGGTCATATCTCACATTTACTACTATCATCCAAAGATGTACAGTATCCATGTGATGGTAACATTAAGAATGTATGACATTCTCTTTGTATATTTGTCTTGCAAATAAAAAAATGTTTAACAAAATAATCCCAAAAACTATTGTAGTCCTATATAAACAAATGTATCCTCCTGTTGGAAGGCCAACAGGATGATCGAGATCAATACCTCCTGTCGCTGAAAATGAGTGGAACATAAAATTAAGTAACACAGAAATCTATGACATTTCTCTATTAATTGAATCCCATCTATTGCAGCTGCCATAAAGCAAACACACCTTGCTGCACTGAGTGCAGACAGGAAATTGCAAATATTATTTGTTTTTCTAGTCTTACATCAAATTAATGAAACTAAAATTTAATGTGTAAAACATTTCCTTTAAAAAGAGTTTTATACTTTTTTAACATATCATTTATATTATTGAACGGTAAAAGTTATGTGCTTAGTAAAATAGCTCAATTCAAAATTTAGTATCAAAGTTCAATTATTTGGTAGTGTGATCATTTATGCACATGCCAAAAACTGCATAATGCCGGTAAGGTTGTAAGAAGCAGGCTACTCAGGCAAGAGGTAATAGAACTACCATCTTGGTACACCGTTCTGCATTATTATAGCAGTATTATAGCAGTAAAAAAAATGTAAAAAATATTAAATGTTCAACTCACCCCCTTTTGCCATTTTACAAATAAAGGAATAAAAAAAAAGTTGCACATAATTGGTATTGCTGCATTCATAAAAGTTTGAGTTATTCAAGTATAACATCAGAAAATTCTAAACACCAAAATTGTTTTTTTTTGGGTCATTTGTCATTCCCTAAAAGCTGTCACATGTATCCCAAAATGGTATCAATAAAAACAATATTTCAGCCCTCAAAAAATGCTGGACCTCACTTAGGTCCATAGGTGGAAGAACAAAAAAGTCAGTGATCGAAGAAAATGGCACTGCAACATAAAGTTAAGAGATAAAGAATGATTTAATTTTTTTTAAAGTACTAAAAAATAAGGAAACCCTACATATTTAGTCATTAGTTTCATGGGAATCGTATCAACCTGAAGAATACAGATAAAACATAATTTATAGCAAAGCATGAAATCGATAAAAACTAAACTCCCGCAAACTCCCGTGCAAGTACATTTTTTTTCACCTTTCAACCGACTTTGAGTTTTTAAATATTTCCCAGTACATTATATGGTATGGTCAATGGCACCATTAAAAAATAAATTTGTCCCGCAAACGACAAGCGTCCTGTCTATGTAGATGGGAAAATAAAAAATTATGGCTCTTGGAAAGTGGGGGGAGAGGTGGGAATGAAGATCCGTATTATTATGGTTAAAATATTCATTCTTTGACTGTCTCTTAGCGTTTGTAGAGTGCTGATACATTTTTGTGTTTTCATAGATTACAGGCAGTGCAAGAAACAAGATTGACACTAGCAAGCCAAAATCAGTCTTGTTGACCATTCTATTGATGGGGAGTGTCATCTAAACTAAGATGGGAACTAATAATTTGGTATCAGGGAAACGGCGTGCCAGGCCTAAAGTAATCTATTTGCTCTCACCCTTATGTTTCAGGTACACTAGAAAACTGTAGCACAGATAATTTCTGTCCACAGCAGAGACATAGCTTCAGAGTCAAACAACCTTTTTTTCCAAAAAGAGACACAGGGCTCCTCTGGCACAATGGGGAGGATGAAGCCAAGCAATGATAAAGGGAAAATGCACCATAATCCATAAAATAAGCTACAGAGCACAGTGACATGTCACTTATTGATGTGGTTTCCACAAACCACATTAGGCAAACAGGACATTGATTGGCCCCACTCAAACTGTGACAAAATCTGTCACATGTAAATTAAAAATCCAGTGCAGGATTCTGCTACAGAATCACTGTGGAAAAATACAACATGTGAGCATAGCCTTAAGCTTGGTATTTATTACAGTGTAGGATTTGGAAGAGATGAAAACAGGGAGACAACTAACTCTTGAGTGAAGTGCAGAAGAGGTAGGGTTTGCATTACTCTTATCTTTATATCCTACTACATGAGTATGATAAAAAAAATTATGATTGTATATTTTAGTTCTTAATTTGATAAATTGATTGTTATTTGTTATGGATCAAACTTTGTCCTTTTCCGTGATATAAAGGGAACCTTTCAGCTAGTTCATGGTGCCCGAACCACGGACAATATTAAATAGCCACAGATTTCCTTATTTAACTAAAGTGTGTTTAACCCTGAATGCCGCACGCTTCAGGTAAGACACCCCCTAAACTAGTGCCAATTAAAAGGGGGAGTGCCACAGCCAGAGGAGATTAATCTGATGTGTGATTTCCTCTCTGCCCAGCTTAACTGACTGGTCTTTCCCTATACATGGGCAGGGAAGATGCTTGTTGGTTAAGCTGAGCTTGGAGAAGAATTATTTAAACTAAACAAAGGCACTATAAGTGGGCAGCACCTATAACAAACAAGAGTGCAAGCTCACATGCCAAAATCATTAGAACAAACCAAGAAAAAGAAGCATGTACAAAAGTGTGCTGCACATTTAGTGATATCTCTATTCCAATGAAGTAACAAAATTGCAATACAAGCCCAAAACCTATAAAAAAAACAATTAAAACCAAAATGACCTGTCTGGTTCCTCCATGGACCTCCAGATTTCCCCAACAAGTGACACACATCAACATAAGGTCCGAAAGTGAGAAAATATGTCTGAAATTAACAAATCCAAATAAAAACTTAACAAATATTGAAGTGCAAAATACACAAAATAAAAAAGGTGAAAAGAAAACATATCAATGATATTGAATTGGCAAGTCCAGCATATGGAAATAGAAAAATCCCCAAGTATATTGCTGCTAAAGTGACAGCTTCCCCAAAGGATTTTTCTTTTCCCACATGCAGAACTTGACATTCCTATATCATTGAGATATTTTTCTTTCCCTCTTTTCTGTGTAATCTTTCACTTGAATATTTGTTGATTATTATTTGTTTTTATTTGGATTTGTTCTTTTCAGATATCTTTTCTTACTTTTGGACTTTGATGTTTGTTCCATTCATGTTGGGGAAGTCTGGGAATCCATATAGGGACCAGACTGGTCATTGTGGTTTGCATTGTCTTTATTTGTTTTGGGTCTGTATTGTCATTTTGTTACCTCACTGGAAAAAAGATATCACTAAATGTGCAGCATAGTTGTTGTACGTGCTTCTTTTTCTTGATTTAGACCGATTTCCTCTGGCCGCAGGACTTCTTTCTATAGCTCAGACTAATAGGGTGTTTTATGCTGAAATGCCATAGTATATCAGGATAAAATACGCCTTTCTCAATCAAGGAAACCTTGGTTGACCATCCTGATCGAGCTAACAGGTTCCCTATAAGGAACTTATCAAAATCAAGTATAAGTATAAAGCATAAAGACTAGGTGTGGAAAAGGCAGTCAATTAGTTTTCCATGAGAAGGAAATTGCTACAAGCACAAAAGTAAGGTGGAGGGAGGCACACAGGAGTGTAATAAACTCAGAGAATTGGAGGAAGATGTAATGGAAGATAAGGTGCAGAGCTTGTACAGTTATTAATAAACCTCCCAGAAAATATATTACAGGGTATAAACAAGAATGTTAAAAATGTGGCTGTAAGAAAGCTGGTCTCTATCACTAGGTATGGTGATGCCCAGCAAATAAGAAGTTCCGGGAATAAGTGAAAATCCTTAAATAGCAACTTATTGGTTTTAACATTTTAAATAAGATGTTATTAGTATTTATTTAGGATCCAGATTGTACATTGTAACTAAAGAGCACATTATAAGTGTATGAATTTTATAATATCCATCTAATGTAAGAGGAGTTTAAAAATACTACAGACGTTAATGATGGAGTACTCCGACTTCTCATGTTTTGGTAGTATAAGAAAGAATTATGGGTGAGATGGCTGCATTAATAACATAACAATGTTGAGGGTGAACTTATTAAACTCTGTAAGAGTACAGTAACACATAGATCCAGAGGAACGGGAGAGTAAAATATGTTAAAATGTTGACATGTGACTGTTACGGTCACTGTTATGGCAAGTCCATTGATATGTGATTAGAGTGGTGTATTAGAAGGTGTAAACTTGGCTGGGTTGTTCCTACTGTTGGTGTTGCTTCAGTGGTGATCACCAAGCAGTGCGATGCCTGTTAATATAGACACCCAATTAAAAGAGGTCATGTTGCACTGGCAAGTGGGCTTGTAGAGTTTGGTCAAAATGTGTTCTAAGAACCTTATGTTCATTTTTTGTAAACTTTGCTTAGCCACAGTAGATCAATGTATAGCATGCACAGTAGATGTGCAGCCCATTCATTTTTTTTATGTAATTAAGGTACATTCATACATGTCTGTCCCATCATTTTCTGTTTTGTCTTGGTATCAGCTTCAGTGTTTAGAATTAGCAGAATACTGTATAAGGGAAGCTAACTATTTTTTTTTAGTTCTTTTGCTGGGGGCACATGGATTCTTCCATTTTGGTGTAGCGTAAGTGGGGCGACCATTTTTGCTGTGATGCTCAGCCTGGCAGCAGAGCTGTTTTAGAGATGCTGGGTTGCTCCTTCTGTGGGTGTTGCTGTTGCTGCTTCAGTGGTCGCTGAACTGCGATATGCCTATTAATGAAGGGAAGTGGCAAGTGGCTTATACAGTTTGATCAAAATGTGAACTAAGAACCTTGGGCAAGATGTCCAAAAATTGGCGGTGCTACGTCAGTTTTTAGGCGCATTAAATAAGTGTAAAGTGCGCCAGAAAGTCTGACCCTATCAAAAATCTGGCGTCAGGTATACCTTGCATAGTAAACATAATACGCCTAAAAATGATGCGCTGTGCACCTCCATAACGGAATGCGCCTGTTGGAGCGCATAGCACATCATTACAAGTGTATATGTGTTAGGCGCATTTCACATTTTAAAAGTATGTGTTAGGCACATTTCATATACTTGTAATGATGTGCTATGCGCTGTCCGAAAATTGGCGGTGCTACGTCAGTTTTTAGGCAAATTAAATAAGTGTAAAGTGCGCCAGAAAGTCCAACCCTATCAAAAATCTGGCTTCAGGTATACCTTGCATAGTAAACAAAGCCAATTAAATGTTTTGTGCCACGATTAGCGCAAATTGCGGCACATAGCATATCATTAGAAGCGTATGTAATGCCCCTATCAAGGCACATCGCGCACGGAGGCGCATAGCTTATCATTACAAGTATCACAGCACAGCGCATCATTTTTAGGCGCATTACAATGTGTCGGTCCCGGCATATAATGCACCTTTTTTTGGTGTACGACAGTTCATTTACAACCAAAATGTGGCGTCAAAAGCGGTTTTAGCGCACTACAGACCAAAAATCTGGCGGTGGCGTGTGGGAAATGTCACCCCTTGTGTTTGTCTTTGTAAATTTATTTCAGCAGTGGTAGATCAATATATAGCATGTGAATGTGTATTCCCTTATTTTTTTTTCAGCAATTTGAGTATATTAATAATAATATGTGGTCTAACAATACAAAGTTCTTTTCATGTAAAATAATAAAATTCACAAACAAATAGAGCAAATGCAACGCAAACTAAAATAAATATTGTAGCACAACAGTAGAAAAAAAAAAGATATCAACATAGTCACACATAACCCAGAGCACTGACATTTTAACCCCTTCCCAACATCGGACGTACCGGTATGTCCTAGCGGGAAGTGACTTCCCACAAATGGATGCATCCTTACATCCTGGACATCACGCGGGCTCTAGAATGAAGCCCACACGATCGCGACATGGGACCAGCTGTATATCATAGCTGGCCCCATGCTCCAACACCCACCAGATCATCCCCTGAGCAGCCGCAATCGATCATGGCCGTGACAGCTAAGGGAAAGACAGAATGAGTGACCTCCTTCTGTCTCCTCTCAGAGCAGCTGTGGCATGATCGCCACAGCTGTCTGTTTAGATGACAGCCCAGAAGCTTTCAAATAGCTTCCAGGCTGTCTGTGATGTCAACATGCCCAGCAGTGCCCTGTGGGAATGGTGAGTGACAGTTGCCATAAAGACAAGTACATAGCAGTTCTGCTATGTAATGCCCTTCTTTAGTATCAGTGATCTGAGGATCACTGATACAAGTCCTCTACAGGAAAAAGTTTATAAAAAATGTGAAAAAGTAAAAAAAGGAAAACACAAGCACGAAAAATAAAATAAAAATACGTACAGTGCTTCAACACAAAAAAAATATATAGATTGGATATCGCCATAATTTGTACCGTCCCACAGAGTAAAACTAACTTGTCACATATATTGCATGTTGAACCCATTAAAAATAAAAATAAAAAACACTACTAGGATTGCAGTATTTTCTTCAGCCTGCCTTCCAAAAAACAGATTTAACAGCAATCAAAAACTCATATAAATGCCAAAATGATACCCATAAAAATGACAACTCTCGCAAAAAACAAGCCCCTACACAGCTCCGTACAGAGAAAAATAAAAGAGTTATGTCTCTCAGACTATGGCGATGCAAAAACGTGTTTTCCTTTTTTAATTAAAGTGTTTTATTGTGTAAAAGCAGTAAAACATAAAAAAATACAGGCAGTCCCTGACTTACAACATTCCGACTTACATCTGTCCCCTGGTTACAAACGGAAACTTCTGGGGCATGGCTCACCATATTGTCATCACACACTGAGTCACGCCCCATAATAACCAAGTACCAGAATGCCACAGCAGTACATGAAATAAAGTGCAGTACAGCCCCTACCTTAGCGCAGCTGCGGCGCCGGGCGCCGCAAACTCCGATGTCTGCAGCGACATCTTTTGGCCGACGTCAAAAGTCTGTGGGCGGTCATTAAGGAGTTAAGAACAAACCGACAGTCCCTATCGTAACCAGGGTACTGTCTGTATACAAATTGGGTATCGCTGTAATCATATAGACCTGCTGAGTAAAGCTAGCATGTCATTTATACATGACCGCTGTAAAAAATAAAAATAAAAAACACTACAAGGATTACTGTGTTTTGTTCAAAACGCCTCACAAAAACCTTAATAAGAAGTGATCGAAACGTCATATGCACCCCATAATGGTACCAATAAAAATGTCAGCTCATTCCGCAAAAAACAAGCCCAGAATCAGCTCCATATACAGAAAAATAAAAAAGTTCATCAGACTATAAAGACATAAAAACACATTTTTTAAAAAATGCATTTCTATTGTGTAAAAGTAATGAAACATAAAAAAACATATAAAATTTATATAATTGCAATTGTATCAACCCGCACTGTCATTACACTGCATGGGAACGCTGTAAATTTTAAGCTCAAAACACAACAGCAGAACTACGTTTTTCCCCCCATTTTCATGGCCCAACGCTAAAAAAAAGCTATGGAACAAATGCATAATACACCCTTAGATGAGATCCATGTGGGTGTTGAATCCAAGATGGGGTGACTTCTGGAAGGTTTCACCTGTTCTGATACTTTGGGGGCTTTGCAAGTGCAACATGGCACCCACCGAAATTTGTGTTAAAAAACGCCAAATAGTGCTCCCCTCCTTCTACGCCCTACCATACACCTAAACAGCAGTTTACACCCACATATAGGATATTGCCGAACTTGAAAGAAATTGTGTAACAAAATTTGAGGTGCTTTTTTTACAGGATTCCTTGTAAAAATAAAAAAAATTGGCTAAAACTGCAGATTGTTGGAAATAATATTTTTTTCATTTTCACAGCCTAACACTAAAAAATTAGTGAAACACCTGTGGGGTAAATATGCTCACTACACTCCTGAATATATTCCTTAAGGGGTGTAGTTTCCAATATGGGGTCTTTTTAGGGGTGTTTATTAAGTTTTAGCCCCTTAGGATGTCCGCGAACCTGGAATGGCACCTAAATAAAATGGCAATGAAAATGAGACCCCAGAGTCCGGTAGGTGCTCCTCCTATTATTCTGTGGTTGAGCCAACTAGCGCACTAGGGCCACATATGGGATGTCTATAAAAACAGCAGAATTGGGGGAATCGATGTTGAGTTGCATTTCCCTTGTCACATCTGCAAAAAAAAGTGAAACTTTACTTTTCCTAAACACAGTTTTAAATACTTTAAGGGGTGTAGCTTCTTAGATGGAGTCGATTATGCGGGTATCTAACATGCAGGTCTTTCAAAGCCACGTCAGAACTGGACTGGTCCCTAAAAAAATGTTGCAAATTTTCTTGAAAATGTGAAAAATTACAACTAAATTTGTAAGCACCCTGATATCATGAAAAAATAAAAAGACATTTTAATAATGATGCCAACCTACAATGGATATATGGCAGATGCTAGTTATAAACTATTTAGAGTGGAATAATGACCTGTCTTACACACAAATGTTTGAAGTTTAAAAATGGCAAATTTTTCCCAATTTTTATGATATTTTGATATTTTTCACAAATAGACAAGGATTGTACGTACCACAATTTCTTATTAACTTAAAGCACAATGTGTCACAAGAAAACAATCTCTGAATCACATGGATAGGTAAAAGTGTCAAAAAGTTATTCTCACATAACGTGTCACATGGCAAATAAAAAATAAAAAAAACCGTGGCTGCGGCTGTAACGGGTTAAATGATATAGCGCATTTCTCAGTCAGACTGACCTCGCAAATGAAATATTAAGGGACAGGCTGAAAGGTTATATTTATTAAA
This sequence comes from Phyllomedusa bahiana, assembly GCA_025379985.1. Taxonomy (NCBI): domain Eukaryota; kingdom Metazoa; phylum Chordata; class Amphibia; order Anura; family Hylidae; genus Phyllomedusa; species Phyllomedusa bahiana. The sequence goes on from JAODAL010018436.1 coordinate 63,010, forward strand.
TTTATTAAGAAATGAAACTAGCAGGTCTTCTCTCAATTCACCTGAAAATATTTCATAGAAATAACACGATGAATCAAGCATTCATAGTGCTTACGAATATCCATTTAAATAATCATCAAAAAATAAATTAAAAGAAAGATCATAAATAAGTAGCCAGATCTTAAGTGCCTGTATGTTTTACTGATACGTCATCTTAGTGTTTTGTTAAATGTACTGGAAAGCAAATAAAAGATAATGAAATGGTGGTTTGAGAAGCTGGTATAGTGTTTCTGTATATCGATTGTTATTGGAAAAAATAATTTAAATCTATTTAAATATTTTTTTAAGCATTCTACATTTGTATCGGGAAAAAAAAGGGAAAAGCAAGGAAAGGAAAATATAACATGAACTCCAGGGCTCAAAATTCATTAATACAAAGGTCATACAGATTGTCATAGCTATACCTATATAAAACATAAATGGAAAACAGCTATATTCAAGCTCACCTGTCATTGATGTTTGAGGAACGCACAGACTCTGACTGATTTCTTTTAGATTTAGTACTTGGCAAAAATAGAAGACTTGCCCAGTGTTCCATAAAAAACTTTATTATCTTTTTTGAAATATAGCCTGAAGGAAGGGCATCATGGTTGCCTGAAACGAGTTGCCATTTGTTTCTCCTGTGTATTCATGGATGTTTCAATAAAAAATACTAATGTTTTGCTACATATAACATAAGGTTTGGGAAATGCAATAAAAATCCAGCTTGACTATAGACCTATTATTGACAATTAGTCATACAATCTTCAACCCTAGCAAAGCTATAAGCATTTTACACAATGAAGGGAATCTATCACCAATGTTTTACTAATTAAAACGAGATACTGATACATATTATTTTCTTCTTATTTGTTTTTTTATCTGATTGTAGATTTATCGATTATGTTTTCTGTATATGGTTATGGGGACAGCCATCTTGGCTGAGCTGTTTTTAGAGAGAAGCTTTATAGCAGCTTCATGGACATAGGAGCCTGTGAACAGGAGGGGACTCACTGACTTCTACAGGAGAGTTTTCTATGCATGATCTGTGATCTGGGAAGAAGTCAGTGTGCAGGGAGGAGGATAGGGTGAACTGTGACTATCTTCTATTGTGAATGGTGGATTTTGTGTTATCTAAACACTTTGGTGTTACGCTTCAGTGCAATCCTGCCTGTGCTGATAATGAAGAGACTGCCAAAGCGAAAACTATATGATTTCAGTGTATTTTTTATTATTTATAGCAATATAAAACATATTTAAAAACACAACCAAAAAGTTTTAAAAATGTGTTTAACATAAAAACCTGAGTTAAACAATAGGTCATTTTTAAGCACTTTTTATGACTTACTTCTACTTCCACATAGACTATAAGCGCTTGCAAGCAGAGCCCTAACACCTCTTTCTTCTTGTTTCTATGTAATCTTTAGTTTTGTCTGTAACCTTTGACTCCAATCTGTCCTTCAAACCATACATCTAAACCCTTGCCTCTGCCTGCTGTCTCAACCTGAGAAATATCTCTCGAATCAGCTCATTCCTTAACTTTGAAAGCACAAAAATGCTTGTCCATGCCCTCGTCATCTCCCGCCTAGACTATTGGAACTTCCTTCTCTGTGGCCTCCCTTATAGCACCTTCGCTCCCCTCCAATCCATCCTTAACTCTGCCGCCCGTCTGATTCACCTCTCTCCTCGTTACTCCTCTGCCTCTCCCCTCTGCCAATCCCTTCACTGGCTACCCACTGCACAGCGAATCCAGTTCAAGTTAGTAACCTTGTCCTTTAAGGCTCTCCATAACCTCTCCCCTCCATACATCGCTGTCTTAATCTCTCAGGACCTTCTTCTCTGCTCTCCTCTTATCAGCTCTTCGCCCACACTCTTGAACTCACTGCCCCACAAACCCATCTCTTCAGTGTCACGGGTGCCCATGCGACCCTCAACCCGGGTCGCAGCCGCACCCGTGCCCCCCAGTCTAAATCCCGGCTCACTTACCTGTCCACGCTCTCGCTGCAGCTCCTGTCTCCTGCTCCCTAGGGCGCGCGTGTGCCGCTTTGTTAAATTTAAAGGGCCAGTGCACCGGTAATTGGGTATTGCTGGCCGCTGCCCTTATTTAAGCCTGCCTCTTCCTGATGCCCTTGCCAGATCTTTAGTGCCCATTGCCTATTGAGAAAGCATTCCTAAAGCCTTGTTCTGATTACCATGAACCATACCGCTTGCCTCCGTTCCTCGACCACGAATCTTGCCGCTTGCCCTGACCTTCCTGCATGTCCACAACCACGAACCTTGCCGCCTGCCCTGACCAACCTGCCTGTCCTCGACTACGAGCCTGCCTTCTGATTTTGTACCACGCTACACCTCGGCTGCCTCCGCAAGCAAGTCACGTCAGGGGTGGGCTCTGGTGAAAACCGGGACCTACTTAGATTCCGCTCCCTGGCATGGCTTACGCCATCGCTTGCGGTGGTCCAGAGGATCCACTACCTCCAACCGTGACATTCAGGATTGCCTATAACCAACAATAACCCCGCTGCACTACTCCACCCTGCAAACATGTCTTCCCCTCACCTCCTGTCTTTTTCCTCCCTCCCTGTAGACTGTCAGCCCTCATGGGGTAGGACCCTCTCTCCCTCTAGAATCCAGAAGTTACTAGAGGAAATTCTAAAGAGAAAGAAGTAGAAAATCAGAGGGGGGTTATACAACAAGGAAAACAAAAGGTATGTGTATGTAAATGTAAATATGCCTGATATATGGCCATGCCCTGCACCATATGCATTAGGTCTTTCATACACATTATTGTATTGTCTCTCTAAAACCATTGAGCTAAAGATTAAAGCTTGGAGGATCTTCAACATATGCATGCCTTTGCAGCATTCAAGAGACGAATAAGTAGGGATTTTCTACATCTGCCCATGGTACTCTGACAGTGGTAAAGAAGAAGTGATGCTGAGTAACAAAGTAAGAAGTCTCTGTTATTTAAGATCAAAAGGATATAATCTTGATTGAACTCCAGAAGACATGGAAAGTAGTGTTCTCTTCTAGACCATATCACAAACAGAAAGAGGGCAAACATGAATAATTTTACCTAAGATATGAGGTGTATGATATCAGCGGGAAATAATTCTATAGTTTGTTTCCTGATAATTGTTGTTGGATGTCTTGTGGTCCAGTATTAAAAAAAATTCTCTCTTCTGGGACTAGGACACACTAAGGTAATTTTCCTACTTAAGAAGGAAGGTTGACACCTTATTCTCAAAGTAGCATGTAAAAGATTTCTAAATCAAGTAGAAGGTACACATTTTATGTCCTGAGGCTATAGAAAGCATTTCAAAAACCATGTGTTGGCACTGAAGTTCAAAGGGAAATGTATAAAATAAGTGTATTGGTGCGACTGCCAATCTGTCAGAGGTGGTAGGTTTGTAGGGTTTAAGAGGGTTAATCCATTTATCAACTTCCCCTTTGCTCCCCTAAAACAAAAGAAAAAACTTCTTCTACAGTTTTTCCTGTAGTTTTCTCATGTCAGCATTGTCCTCTTATAGAGTACATCTTATCATTGGTGGATGGGCCCTCACAGTTTTGATTAAAAAAAATGTGTGCTAGGAATCTCAAATTTTCATTTAGCCAAAAGGTAGCAGAAATGCATTATTTATTGGTTAAAATATTCATTATTTGACTCTTTGTGGAGTGCTGATACGTTTTTGTGTTTTCATAGATTACAGGCAGTGCAAGAAACAAGATTGACACTAGCAAACCAAAATCAGTCTGGTTGACCATTCTATTGATGGGAAGTATCATCTAAACTAAGATGGGAACTAATAATTTGGTTTCATGGAAAAAACTCTCTGCTGGGATTAGGAGGACACACTTGGGTAATTTTCCTATGTAAGAAGGAAGGGGGACATCTGATTCTCAACTTAGGATATAAAAGATTTCTAAATCAAGTAGAAGGTACAGATTTTATGTCCTGAGCATATCCAAAGCTTATCACAAGCCATGTGTTGGCATTGAAATTCACAGGGAAATGTATGAAATAAGTGTATTGGTGCGACTGCTGAGCAGGACAAAACCAGCTTCACACCATACATCAAACCCAAATTAGAAAAACATGGAAAAAGCCTAGTGAGGAGTCCTTGGATTGAGGACGAAACGCGTATGGGCATGGAGCATAAGAACTGGGCATGAAAAATACATTTATATTGGGTATAAGTATTACCAATTTTAATTAGTTCTATTAATGAATACTATAAGTCATAGGGATTATTGTAAGGTACAGTAGGCGAAAGCTATTGGGGAGTCGTCCTTTTTAAGATGGGACTCCCAAGATAACAGGAATCATTAGTAAAAGGTATACCCCTTAGGATCAATAGTAATTTCTATAAGATAAAGGATGGAAACCACAAAAAAAAAACTGGAATACTCCAACTAAGGTGGTGAATTGCCAATTCCCCAAAAAGAAAAGAAAAAGAAAGGTACATCATTAAAAGGAATGTGTCATCAAAAAATGACTTATTGTTCAACTAAAATTTTTAAGTCAAACACATTTTTTATGAATTTTTGGTTAGATTTTTTCCATATCACTTTCAATATATATATTTTTTAAATTCTTAAATCCTGCAGTTTTCACTTTGGCCACTAGGCCTAATAATAGTCTGACACTTACTGTTCTGTACAGAAAGATTTTTAGTAGTCTGCTCATCATCAGCACAAGCAGGGTCAAACTGAAAGGAGACACCAATGTGTATAGATAACACAGGATCCACCAGTCACAATAGGAGATAGTCAGTTCACCCTCTCCCCTTCCCTGCACACTGACTTCTTCCCAGGTCACAGAGCTTGCCTAGAAAACTCTCCTATAGAGGTCAGTGAGACTGAATCAGTCTGAAGGCTCCTATGTACATGAATCTGCTGTAAAGTATCTCCCTGATTGCTGTTAAAGCAGTGCAAGCAAGAATACTGTCCCCACAATCATATATAGATGATTGAATCGACAAATCTACAATCAGAAAATAAAACCGTCTAAGAAGAAAAGAATATGGATGATTTAATAAGTAAAAAAAATGGTGACAGGTTCCGTTTAAAGCAACACAAGAGGTGGTAAGTAAAAAATTAATGCTAAGTGGTATGAACAATATAGAATAAGGTACACCTTTTGCAAATGACCGCTATGTGTGCTATTTGACTTTGAAATTATACACTGGAGAACTGTAGCACAGATGTCCCTTCTGTCCTCAGCAGAGACATAGCTTCTGAGTCAAACAACCTCTTTTTTTTACAGAAAAGAGATACAGAGCCATAAGACCCAATTATGTGGGCTCATCTCAGGCCCATCTTTTCCATTGGGCACACTAGGCAGTTGCCCAGGGGCCCCACAAGTATGGGGCTATGTCTATGTCTATGCATGTCTAAGTCTATGCATGTCCCAGGAATACGAGAAACATATCCTGGATCCCTTGTTTGGCTTTAGTTATTTAATAGTTTGTGTGTTTTTAGGATGTGCAAACAGTTAAAAACCATGGTAGAGAAGGGAGCCAAAGGCTCCCTGCCCTGCCAATCAGTCTTGTAGGCTGCAGACTGCCGGTGTCCAGACATATATGGCATGATAATATAGGTGTGCTTGGGGGTGGCAAGAGGCATGACCTAGTGTGATGTCATGTATATGAGCAGGGCCCTCTACAGTGTTATGCCCGGGGGCCCATAATGCTGATAAGATGGCTCTGGCTCTCCTAGTACAATAGTGAAGGTTCTATTGAAGGGTGTAGCCAAGCAATGATACTGGTGAGCATATTCCCTTTTTTGAAACATTTCCTGAAAGCAGAGATTCTGTCTCCTATTCTAAGGAGGTTAGGTGGTCAAGGGCTGAGGGAGAATCACGATCAACTAATTGCAGGACAGTCCATTGTAGAGCATTGCCACCAACACTTTGTTGTTCCATACCCAAATTCAGAGTGTAGAACTTGATGGCATATTGACCAACTGTAAATGTCCATTGTTAGAGGGGTACAAATGCAGAGACTGCAGATGAGTTATGACTAGAGAAGGGTGAATTTCTCAAAAATTTGGTTCGGTCACTTCGCCGAATTTTCCGTCAAAATTCCTTTCGGTCCGAAAGAACGTTGTAGAACGTTGTGCCATGCTTAAATATGCAGAGGGAGCTTGGTTTGGTCTTCATACAATGTTGTGTTTTAGTATGACATGCAAATGAGTGCCGCCGCTCTTAGAATCGCTTCACTATAAAATTCCCTGGGCACTTAAGAGGGCAAAACTGACCAAAAAACTCAAGCGGGAATGTAGCCTGATAAAGTCATGGTAGCGAAAGCTGGAAAAAAACAAGCTGAGAGCTCTGGTGGCAACATCTGTGTCAGCGTGTGGAGGTGTCGGCAGCAGCCACAGCAGCATGAGGTCAGACAGTGGCACAATGACATTCTGGAGGTGGCAAAAACAGGAATAGGCCACAGAGTGGCACAATGACACAGTGTGGCGGGCACGACAGCAGCCACAGCAGCAGTATGAGGTCAGGCAGTGGCACAATGACATTCTGGAGGTGGCAAAACAGTAGTAGGCCACAGAGTGGCACAATGACACAGTGTGGAGGTCACGACAGCAGCAGCATGAGGTCAGGCAGTGGCACAATGATATTCTGGAGGTGGCAAAAGAATAGTAGGCCACAGAGTGGCACAATGACAGAGTGGAGGTGACGGCAGTAGGAGCAGCATGAGGTCAGAGAGTGGCACAATGACATTATGGAGGTGGAAAAAACTGGCGTAGGCCACAGAGTGGCACATTGACACAGTGTGGAGGTCAGGACAGCAGCCACAGCAGCAGCATGAGGTCAGGCAGTGGCACAATGACATTCTGGAGGTGGCAAAAACTGGAGTAGGCCACAGAGTGGCACAATGACACAGTGTGGAGGCAGACAGCAGCAGCTTTAGGTCAGACAGTGGCACAATGACATTCTGGAGGTAGCAAAACAGTATAGGCCACAGAGTGGCACAATGACAGAGAGTGGAGGTGATGGCGGCAGCCACAGCAGCATGAGGTTTAGACAGTGGCACAATGAAAAAGTGTGGAGGTGGGTGGGAATACCCGTCCCTGGTAAGATGGTTGGTGCAGATGTAGAAACTGTCAGCAGATATGTGGCATCAGGCGGGTGGGGGCATCAGAATAGTGGCTGAGGCAGGTAATTTGGAAACCCCGACTCATTTCTCACAGTTTGGGTGAGGCATCATGGTGATGTAGTCTGACGCCTAAGGCATTGGTGTGTGGAATCCTGGCCGATCCACGCCCGATTTATCTTGACAAACGTCAGTCGTTCCCAAAATTTCCCGTGGACAAGCGGGTTCTCCTTGGGGTAACGATGGCCCCCGCTGCATGAAAAACCCGCTCTGATTGCCACACTACTGGCCGGGCAGGACAGCTTCTCCACTGCAAACTCGGCAAGTTTCGGCTACACATCCAGTTTGGCTGCCCCGTTTGTCCAGGGATCTTCTAACTGGGGTGGGAGAGTGCTGTCCAAGTAGGCCACCACCTGTTGGTTCAGGGACTGCTCCAGGTCCTGCTGCTGCTGGCGACTACCCTCCTCACTAGGCGGGTGAAGGAAGCTGCTCACTCAGTGACTCCAGACTTAGGTTGCTGCTGATGGAGCTGGTACTGCTCCTACCTCCCACCTTCCCCAGCAGCCGCGGCAGTAGTATTTTGAGCGCTGAGGAACCCCCCGGTCAGCCCTTTCAGAGGGGGACGATGCCGCACATAGGCCCAGTGGCCAACTGACTACGGAGGATTTCCTATAGTATTTGAGTTTGTCCTCCCTCTCAATAGCTGGGAAAAAAGGCTCCCTTTTTGGGAAACGGTAGCGGGGGGTCCAATGGGTGGAGAGCCGGGAAGTCATCCCTTTGCCGGATGCTGACTATTCGGCTGTCACTAGCCAGGCAAATCGGCATGCTGTGGGCCATCTGCACAAGTGACTCCGAGGGGCTCCCTGCCTCCATCTCCACTGTATACTGCCACGGTTGCTTGCGGGTCACCTGCCTCGTTTTCCCTCATCTCCATCTACCGGGCCTCCAGCTGCTCCTGCTCCTCCTCTCTTGTCACCTGGGTAGAAAATCCACTCATTCACCAGACAATGCTTCTGCTCCAATGTCCTCCTCCTCCTCCTCCTCCTCCATTTCAGTCCCCACCGGACTCATGTGGCCGCGAGATGTAGTCGCCACGTCTCCAGTCCCCTGCCCAGACAGATTTTTTAGCATCTGTTCCAGGATATGAAGCAGTGGAATGATGTTATTCATCTCGTAGTCCTGGCAAAGGGACAAATAACGTGGCCTCCTCGAATGGCCTCAACAAACGACAGGTTTTACGCATAAGCTGCCACTGGCTGACATCAAAGTTACACAGGGGAGTACTCCTGTCCGCCTGGATCATCAAAAAATCCTTAATGGCCTTTCTCTGTTCATACAGTCGGTCCAACATGTGCAGGCTGGAATTCCAACGGGTGGAGGGTGTTCCTGGCTTTGTAGGAATGGATGAAGTGCATGCACAGTTTCCTGGCCATTTTCAGAATCTTCTGAAGATCGGTGGAAGACTTCAGGAACCTTTTCACAACAGTTTGAACACATGCGCCTACAAGGCGCATGGACCATCCCTCCTCGGTGCAGCGGGGGACACCATGTTCCTCCCTTTGCCCCCGTCACCATGGTTCCGATTTGCAGTTGGCGCGGAGAAAGCCACACATCGATTTCTTGCTGCATGACACGGAGCAGTTCCTCCCCTGTGTGACTTGTTCGCCGAGGCAAGCCGGTGTAGAACTGCGTGACACCGCTGTTCCCTACACATGTGGTATGATGGAGCAGTACTTGTGGAGGCTGAGATGGTGTTGGTGGTGGAGGAGTAGGAGGTGGACATTGGCGCAGGAGCCGCAGTTTGACAACGTGGAGGAGAAAGCGCCTTTCTCCTGCCCCAAGTTTTGGTGTGCCTGGTCATGAAGCACATTCACCCAGTGGGCCGTAAAAGACATGTACTGGCCCTGACCGTAGTTTACAGCTCCAGACGCCCACTCTGCCGTGCTCCTTGGAACAAACCGATAAGCTCAAGGACTGGCCCACCTTCTGTTCTACATATTTATGAAGTGCTGGACTGCCTTTTTTTGGAAAAGAAATTACGGCTTGGAACATCCATCTCGGCTCGGCACAAGCCATTAGTTTCTTGAACGGTGCAGAGTCCACCATTTGAAAGGGAGGGACTGCAGTACCAACAAAATTGGACAGGAGCACGGTCAGCTTCTGCCCCCTTAGGATGGTTGGACGCATATTGTTGTCTATTTGCAATCGCCTCGCTGAACGCTGCAGGCGCCATGGGGTAGCCCAGGAGCAGGAGCATCTGGAGCGGGAGATGATGTCAAAGAGAAACAGCTCCCTTCTGCAGAGGTGGTGGAGCCTTGACTGGCTACAATGGCATGCGTGCCACTGGGCGCTGCTGCTGATGCTGCGGCGGCAGGATGGACCACCACATCTGAGCCACGTTTCTCCCAGGCCACCGGATGGCGACGCTGCAGGTGTTGACGCTGGGCCGTGGTGCCAACGGTAGCTCCCTGGCCACGCTTCACTTTCTGCCCACAGATTCCTACATATACCCATATTCGGCTCCTCCGGTGTCTTAGCAAAGAACTGGGCCCCAACCCCCGAGTAGCTGATTTTAACGCCAAAGCTCCGCACTGATGACTACTGCTGGGCCGCTGCCCTCGCTGAGCCCCTGTGCCGCTACTTTCTTGGACCTGCGAAGCGGGTTTTTTACCCCGTGGCCGCTTGGCTCCCGACCTCACACTGCTGCTATCCTGCTGACTCACGACCACACAACCCACTTGCTGGCTGCACCGCTGCCTGATGCGCAAGCTGATGCCCTCTTCTCCTGACGATGATGAAGCCCTTGCCTCACCCGGCTCCCAAGTGCGGTCAGCTACATCATCATCTATTTGTGTTTCTTTGTCACTGCTGTCCTCATCACCGGTCTTGGTATGCAGAGGCTGACCCCTCACAACATGACCTCCCATGCCACTCTCAACATCTATACTTTGCCGCCCCACTGCAAGAAGCAGAGGATATTGGCCCCATTTTTCGCTGCCAAGTAGCTGCTGACTGCCTCCCCAAATTGTTCATCCTCGCTATATAGTGGCGCTGAGCCCCGACCACATAGTAGATCTCGGCTGGGGAACCGGATGGGACAGAGGCGGGTTTGAGGACAGGTGAGGCCGCTGACCTGCTCCCGGGCCATGCCAATAAGGGTTGTGTCTGACGTTCCCACCCGGGTCTAGGCTGGGGTTGTCAATGTCATCTGGGAGGAAGTGGGTGACCTAGTCAACCAATCAAGAACCCCTTGGGGTGCTAGTCATCACACGGCGCTAGATGAAAAGCGGCAGTTGTAGCCTCACCGAGTGACCCCTGCTGCGACGTCCCCCTTGCTGTGCTGGACCTGGGCCAAAATGTTTGTGCCTCTGCCCTGCAGGTGAAGAGCCTCCCACCTCTCTGTTGACATATGTTTGTTTAAAATTTTCAGAAAAATGTTTGTGAAGAACGTATATGATAAATACACCCTGTTTTGGGGACTCCAAATAAAAACCCACTAAGAAGTTGGGGTAACCCTTGGTAAAATTGCCTCCAAAAATGGGCGGAAAAAATTTACTTGTATGTTGCTTTTAAAAAAAATAAGTGTATTTTATGAATATAAAAGCACAAAAGGCTTAATTAAACCTTCGGATTTTAAAATTTTGCTACAAATTTTTCTGTGGCGGGGGGAAAAAAAATTTTTCTTTTTGAGTACAACTGCAGAAAAAAAATTAGTTAACCCCGGATGAAAATTGCGGAAAAGAATTGGCAACCAAAAAATAGCGTTTGTGCGTGTTCAATGGGTTTTTTTTTACCTACACAAAAAGGAAAATTTTTTAATTAACCTTGCTTGTAAATTATGTACGGGAAAAAATGTTTTTTTAGTGGTGAAAAAAAGGGTTTTCTTTTAGTCCCCAGCGCAAAACCCCCCCAAAGTTTAAATTCCCCCTGGATGTAAATTGCGCAAAAGAATTGGCAGCCAAAAATGAATGGTATTTGTATTTTAAAAACGCTGTTTCTTTAAATGAATACACAGGAAGGCTTAGATCACCCTTGGAAATTTTTTGTCTGTGAGAGATAGCTTAAAAGTTATGAGCTGCATGGAACCCTGGACTTCGATCCAATCCCCACAAAATTTGAAATGAAAATTAAAAGAACGTCTCTGAGACAAGCTGGACACCCCACAGAAATCGCATTAAAAATCAATTCTTCGTAAGGCTATCAGCCCCGGCAGCACCTTCCCCGTCAGTACGTGAGAGGGAGTGTGGGCCCGCTCACGCCCGACTTATATGTGCGGGGAGTCACAGAAACCCGCCCCGGGCTTGATTTGGGTTCACTCTGCACATGTCATCAGGGTAGCCCCTTCTTCCCCCCCGAGTTCTTTGCCCATTAAAGCCATGGCTCGAAAACCATTTTTTTCAATCAAAGCACCTTTTGTTCACCCGAAGTACCCAAAAGTTCGATTGTTCGAATCAGTTTTCCTGAAAAAATTCTAAAAGAATTCCTTCTTAGAATCAATTTGGCCCTTTTTCTTTTTTATGAAGTGTTGAGCGATTTTATCGACAAAATTGAAATCGTCAAAGGTTTTTATGGTGATCGAAATTTTTTGTAGCGTAATTTAAGGTTTTAAATTTTGTCATCATCATTAAAAGGGCGCGCCATTTTCGGCGCTTCCGTCATTTTGGCGGC
>JAODAL010018437.1:0-74794 GCA_025379985.1 Phyllomedusa bahiana
AGCCACCCCACCCCCCTGAAAGGTTAAATTTTACTATGGTTCAGTACAATTTTCAAGGTAAAAAATTTTTATATAATTTTTTATGTTTTATCTCTTTTACACAATAGAAATATGTCTATAAAAAATTGTGGTTTTATGTCATTATATTCTGATAGCCATAAGTTTTTTATTTTTCTGTATATGGAGCTGATTATGGGTTGTTATTATTAGTACCATTAGGTGGTGCATATGACGCTTGGATCAGTTTTTATTAAGGTTTTTGTCAGGTGTTTTGAACAATATACAGCAATCCTGGTAGTGTTTTTTATTTTTTACAACAGTCACCGGCGTGTGATATAAATGACATGCTAGCTTTACTCAGCAGGTCGATACGATTACAGCGATACTCAATTTGTATATTTTTTTATGTTTCACTTTTACACAACAAAAAACACTTTTATTCAAAAGGAAAACATGTTTTTGCTTCGCCATAGTCTGAGAGCCATAACTTTTTTTATTTTTGCATGCATGGAGTTGTGTAGGGGCTTGTTTTTTCCAGGATGAGTTTTTATTGGTATAATTTTGACATTTAGATGAATTTTTTATTGCTTTTAAATCCGTATTTTGGAAGGCAGGTAGAAAAAAATACTGCAATCCTAGTAGTGTTATTTATTTTTAGCAGCGCTCACTGTGCAGTATCCGTGACAGGTAGGTTTTACTACCTGGGTCGATACGATTACAGCGATGCCCAATTTATATAGTTTTTTTTTACGTTGAATCGCTTAAAAAACGTTTTTATTATGTAAAACACTATTTATGCATTGCTCTCTTCTGCTAGCCATAACTTTTTTATTTTTCCATATACAGAGCTGTGTAACGGCTTTTTTTTTTTTTTTTGCGGGAAGAACTGTTTTACTTGGTGTCACTTTGGCATTTGTATGGCTTTTTGATTGCTTTTTATTCCATTTTTATCTGCTGAGGGATGAACAAAAATCACAATTCTGTGACTTTTTTTTTTATGGTGTTCACTGTGTAGGTTAAACAACATGACAGATTTAAAGGGTAGGTCATTACGCACGACCTACCCCTACACCAAATATGTGTACTTTATTTTTTGGTGGGGCGACGGACGTTTGTAAAGGGGAAAAGGGCAGTGTACGTGTTTTAATTTTATTTTTCGTGTTTCACTTTTTTTTTTTTTTTTTTTACCTTTTTGTTTTCACTTTTCCCCATAGGGGATTTGTATCAGTATATACAGCATTGCTGGTCAATCACCATGACCACATTTGTAGAGTTCCCAATGGTGACCACATTTGTTATAGATTCCAGCTCTCCCAGATGACAAGTCTGCTTAGCAATAATCAGGGATAGGAGCCAGGAATAGATCACCACCAAACTGGACAAACTTGTCATCTGGGAGAACTGTGTGGAATCTCTAACAAATGTGCAAACATTGTGAGCTGTACTAAGGTCTTCACCCAGCTTTCCCAGACACCTGAAAAGCTAAGCAAGAAACAGGGCCTGGGAAAGCACAGTACACAGCATAATAATTATAGGGCTTCTACAAAGGTGGTCCGACCACGTTGGCTCCTGTCCTGACAATTTTCACCTGGCTGACGCTGTGGTGCTGACCGTGGCGTGAACACTTGAGGACTGATATATGTGACCGTCACATCTGGTGCCAGATCTCAGCAAGTCAGCATCAGTGGCGCCGTAATCAGTGGAGTGCGGAAGATAAATGTGGGCGGTTATGTGAGGCATCGTGAGCGGCGGCAGGGGCCAGGTAGAGATCACAGGCAGCAGTGTGCAATAGTGGTCTGTGGCCACACCGCCGATACCTTGGCGACTGCTATCAACTTGGCACATCAACGATCGATGCCGGGGACAATAGCCCACACTGTGCCCTGATAGCAGACATCCTATACAGACAGCCCTGTGGCTACTCTAGGTCCCAGGGCAGTCTGTACAGACATTACCCAGGCTCCAAAGGGTCACCGGGCTGGGATTCCCTTTTAATTATAGTTACTGACCGTGGCAATCAAAGGGTTAAGGGCCGGGGATCAGATGTTTCCTTTGCTCCCTGGCACCTACAGAGACTGCTCCAGAAACAGAGTTAAGTACAGCTCTGTTCCTAGCACCGCTGGGAGCCACAAAACCCCATCTTTTGACATCGCTATAGAACGACCTGAAATGCCGTCAAAAGACGGAGGGCGGTCGTTAAGGGGTTAAGAAATAGAGCATTTTTTTATGCTACTAAACATAACAAAAACCCTACATATCTGGTATCAGCAAAATCCTATCAACCTGCAGAATACAGATAATACATCATTTATACCGGAGAGTGAACACCATAAAAAAAAAAAACTCCTGCAAACATGTCACAAGTACATTTTTTTTTCACGTTTCAACGCAGATTTTTGGGGCAGCTTCCCTGTATATTCTATGCTACAATTACACTATTAGAAGGTACATCTTGTCCCACAAAATAAAAGCCCTCATGTGTCTATGTAGATGGAAGAATAAAAATGTTATGGCTCTGGGAAGGCGAGGAGGGAAAAAATTAACTTTGGGCCACATTATTATGACCGTCAGGAAGGGGTTTAAACCCGAGTTAGGTTTTCCCCAAGCGGCTCCCGCCTCACACCCGCACTATCTCACTGGACCCTCCGAGCTCAGGACCGGGTGCTTTCTACAGTTTTGTCCGGTTCTTGCACTTGCAGAGCCGGCCATGTACTAGTATGAGGCAGGGGAGCTACCCCAGGTCTCTACAGGAAGCCGCCACCGCGCGCTCCGATATACGCAACTCGTCTCCAATAGCAACAGAGGGAGAAGATGGGCGGTCTCCGTCACGTGACTGCCGCCGGTCACATGACTCCAGCGTCACGCGGACACTTGGAAGTTTGAGTCGTCGGGATGGCGCGTAACCTGGTGCTGAAGCCGTACGACAAGATGCCGGAGCTGAACGTCGCCACTGTGCTGGTGAGCGAGAGCCGGAGGGCGCAGCCGGCCGCTATTATTGCTGTAGCGCTAACGTTTGTAATATCTGGGGGTGAATCAAGAGGCCGGAGCAGCTTTCAGCTATTTGCACGTCTGCTCTCCTCCCCCTGCTGCGGCTGTGCTGGCCAGGCTGCGTCCTCCCCAGCGGCTGTGCTGGCCAGGCTGCCTCCTCCCCTGCGGCTGTGCTGGCCAGGCTGCGTCCTCCCCCGCGGCTGTGCTGGCCAGGCTGCCTCCTCCCCCGCGGCTGTGGTGGCCAGGCTGCCTCCTCCCCCGCGGCGGTGCTGGCCAGGCTGCCTCCTCCCCCGCGGCGGTGCTGGCCAGGCTGCCTCCTCCCCCGCGTCTGTGCTGGCCAGGCTGCCTCCTCCCCCGCGGCTGTGCTGGCCAGGCTGCCTCCTCCCCCGCGGCTGTGGTGGCCAGGCTGCCTCCTCCCCCGCGGCGGTGGTGGCCAGGCTGCCTCCTCCCCCGCGGCTGTGTGGGCCCAGGTTTCCTCCCCCCCGGGGCTGTGGTGGCCAGGCGCCTCCCTCCCCCGCGGCTGTGGTGGCCAGGCTGCCTCCTCCCCCGCGCGCGGTGGTGGCCAGGCTGCCTCCTCCCCGCGGCGGTGGTGGCCAGGGCTGCCTCTCCCCCGCCAGCGGCGGTGGTGGCCAGGCTGCCTCCTCCCCCGCGGCGGTGGTGGCCAGGCTGCCTCCTCCCCCGGCGGTGGTGGCCAGGCTGCCTCCTCCCCCGCGGCGGTGCTGGCCAGGCTGCCTCCTCTGTATTGCACATAGGAAAGTTCTCCAGAAGCTCACGTAAAGCTGTTGTGTGACAAAATAAGTATAACCGTCTGCATGAAGCAACAGGAAACCTTCTCTGCCGCTCCAGTGTACTCTAGTCCCATCAAATGGCGCATGGCCACTACAGAGATTCGCGGCACTGGAGGTCGTGCCCTGGGATTGGCACCACTCCTCTGGGAGTAAGTGTTGTGTGAATGCCGGTGACACCTCCGGCTGCACGGGCGGTGACAAAGGATCGGCATGTGACCGGTGACACCTCTGGCTGGATGACCGGTGACAAAGGATCGGCATGAGACCAGTCACACCTCTCGCTGCACGGCTGGTCACACAGGGCCACATGTATGAAAAGTGTCTAGGTCTAAGATGCTTTTTGTTGCCCATAGCAACCAATCAACACCCCTTTAATTTTACCAGAGCACTATATGAAATGCAAGGGGTGCTATGATTGGTTGCTATGGACTCTGGTTGCTATGGGCAACAAAGACAGTTTTGGACCTAGACAGTTTTCATATATGTGGCTCACAGTGTTCATAACCACCAAATGAAGACCTTACTGTATTTTATTTAGTATTTTTAATTTTTCTGTTCACGCTCTCGGGACCTGTCTTTATTTTTTCTAACTTTTTTCACTTTTAAACCGAGAAAAAAAACCCCTCAAAGTAGTCCGTGCTCTGACTGATTGGTGAGTGTAGAGCTCCTACTCCCTATCCTGAGGGGAACCCTGATGTCACTTGTCCCCCTGTGATCAGAACCTTCCTCTCTAGGTGTGGTGCCTGCGGCGGGCTCTATGGCGCTGGCTCTGCTCTTGCAGTCTGTTCCCTTCCCAGGCGCCTCGTGGCAGCACCACGTGTCACATCTGATCTTTCTTTACGCGTGGAAAAGACGGTGCTTGTCCCAGAGAACCAAGTAGAACCGTATCTGGATGGCTCGGATATTGATGTTTTGGCTGAACTCCACATGGTGATTTTGTTGTCATTAGTTGTTTGCCCGTAAACCAAAGGGCATAAGAATCAAGGTGACCCTAGACACTAACTCCTTAAAGGGTGTTCTCATCTCGTGCTGTTATAATGTGTTGATAAGATGTTATATCAAAGTGTCACAGGGGCCCGTCCCACGTCTGGAACCGCACGATCTTTGGAACGGGACCCAGAAACTGTCGGCTTAGAATTAAGAGGCGGTCGTGCTTGTGCCTGACTCTCCATTCTGTTCTATGGGAGCTCCAAGCACAAGTGAGCAATGTGCTCGGCTGTACAACGACCACACAAATAACAGAATGGAGAGCCGTGGGCACAAGCGTGACCGGCTCTCTATGATGTGCTGAGACTTTAACAAGATAGGTCCCAGAGGTGGTCTCACATCCTACCAGACTTTAGTGGCATATTTCTAGGACGTGCCATCAAAGTACATGGTGGGAACGCCCATTTAACGCCACACTTTTTGTTTTTGTTTTTTTCTCTCTCTCTCCTTCCAAGAGCCATAACTTTTTCTTTTTCTGTTTCCATCGGGGATGCACAACATGGGGCCCCGACCGTCCGGATGCAAACATGCTCTCTCTCTGTTCTTCTACCTTTAGAAAGTGATATTCCGCTTTTCCCAGCTGCAGTCACCTGATGGCACTGTTATGGCGGCACTATAGGGCTGTATAAGCTAAACAATCAATCAAGTAAAAAACGTTTCTGTATTATCTCTGGATTGCTTCCTCCAAAAAATTTCATTTCTGACACAATCCTGGCAAATCTACAAGATGGACTATAAAAATGTTCTGATCGGTCCGAGATTTAAAAAAAGAAAGGCCCATTACTTGTGGTTTTTCTCTCTGTTTAGTTTTTTCTGGGATTACTGTAGTGGCTGTGTCACAACTATAATGAAAATAGGCATCTCAGATCCTTTTTCTGGAACACAGAGCAGGGGCTCTAAGTGTATGTGCACACTTCATTTTTCGATCCAAATAACATTAAAAAACGCTGCGTAAAACTTATCCTAAGTGCGCTGCATGTTTGGATGCGTTTTGACTGCAGCAGAAACGCATTCTATAGTTTTAAATAGGGCGTCTGATAGGTAAAACGGCTCAAGAATTGACGTCAATTCTTTGATCGGATCCGTTAAACGCATCCGAAAACGATGTAAAACAGTTTTTTTTAAAAGTCGTTCGTGTTTTACATTGAAAGCAATGTAAATCACACTGTACATTGTTAGATGCGTGTTTGGGACCATTTTTTGGGTCCAAAAAACGTATCTAATAAATGCAGTGTTTACATCCTCAAATCTAAACCCTCTCTCCCCCAGACGATCTAGGTAGCCCCCAATGGGAACCACCCCCTCCTCTCGCCCCCTCTTGTTTGGGGTCCCCCAGGGGGCAGTCCTGGGCCCACTCCTCTTTTCATCTACACCCTTGGGCCCCGGCACTCATCCTCACATGGCTTTTCAACCCCCGTATGCGGAAACCCACTCTACACCCGGCCCAGATGTCCCCTCTTTTCTCCCCCTTCCCCAAATGTCTATCGCCTTTTTCCTTTTTCCCTCCCATCTCCTAAAACTAAAGTGGAGAAAACAGAATTATCACTTTCCACCCCCTACCCCTCCATCCCCCACCTGTCTCTTTTTTAATGTTAATGCTCACACTTCACCGCTCCACGGTCCCCCTGCCTTAGGGTAACCTTTGATCCCCTTTTTTCAAAGCACACATCCAAACCCTTTTCCTCCGCCTCCCCCCTGAAAAAAATATTTCACCTCCCCCCATTTTCACTCTGACACTACAAAAAGTAGTCCATGCCCTCTCATCTCCCGCCTAATTACTGAACATCCTTCCTGTGGCCCCCAGCTAGCACCCTCGTCCCCCCAACCCTCCTTTAACTCTGCTGCCCCTCTTATCCACCTCCTTTCCCTTTCTACCCCTCCCCCTCCCCCCTGTCAACCCTTTACTGGCTTCCCTTTTCCCAATAATTCAGTTCAAGTTACTAACCCTGACCTACAAGGCTCTCCATGACCTCTCCCCTCCATACATCTCTGCCTTAATCTCCAGCAACCTCCCCTCACGCACTCTCCGCTCCTCACAGGACCTTCTCCTCTGCTCTCCTCTTATCACCTCCTCACACAACCATCTCCAAGACTTCACCCGTGCTTCCCCCACACTCTGGAACTCCTTAACCCAAAACATCAGACTCTCCCCAACTTTCACCAGTTTCAAAAGCAACCTGAAAACCCATCTCTTCAGGATGGCCTATAACCTACACTAACCCCACCACCAGTACACCGGCCCACAAATATGTCCGCCCCACACCTTCTGTCTCTCCCCTCCTCCCTTGTAGATTGTAAGCCTTCGCGGGCAGGGTCCTCTTTCCTCTCTGTATCAGTTGCTAGTCATTTTTTGTCACCATTGTATTCGTTCAACATTTGTTATGTATGTAACTCCCCTTGAATGTACAGCGCCTTGGAATCAATGGCGCTCTAAAATAAATAATAATAATAACCAACCTCTCATCCATTTTGGGTATTTACAACTGAAGTGTCATAAAGGTCTCAGACAGGGATTATTCCTCTAAGATTTACTGTGGCCTCTGGGAGTGCTACAAAATCACAAAGTGGCCCTTGGACCAGAAAAAATTGGGCAACCCTTGTCTACATAGATAAGATGGTTTTTCTTGCGGGACCAGATGTATTTTTAATGGTACCATTGATCGTACCATATAATGTACTGGGAAAACAAATAAAAAATGATTTGTGGGGTGCGACATTAAAAGAAAAAAAAGTGTTTGCGCCATTCTTGTGGAGGTTTAGTTATGTGGTTCACTGTTCTGTATAAATGACATGTTTAAGGGGTTGACCGGTTTTCTTCTTTTATTTATTTTTTGTGTTAATGAGGCTTTTAATGGGTTCTAGTGTAAATATAAACTTTATTGATCTAACTCGTTTGTGTGTTTTATACTTTTATTTTTAGTATGTGTATGGCAGTAAGTGAAAACTTTTACTGCATACACTATAGCTGAGCCAGCAGGCCCACAGAATAGAGCGCATGTGCACTAGTCAGGAGCCCTCCTCTACTGAAGTTAGGGGCAGTTAGAGAAGTTTCACATTGCATTAGGGAAGGGCTATGGGTGGCCACACACTAGCAGCTAAGGCATAATGGTTAACTCGCAAATGTGCTATTCAGCACACCAGCCAAATGCTATAATGTATGCAATAAAGGTCATCACCTACTGCCATACACATACAAATAAAAGTATGACACACAAAACACATTACATCAATACAGTTAAAAGGGAACCAGTCAGGTGGTTTGTGCTCCTCTGAGAGCAGGATATAATAGAGGGAAAGAAGCTGAGCTCTGTGATATTTAGGGTTATATGATAGAGGGAGAGGAGCTGAGCTCTGTGATATATAGGGTTATATGATAGAGGAGAGAAGCTGAGCTCTGTGATATATAGGGTTATATGATAGAGGGAGAGGAGCTGAGCTCTGTGATATATAGGGTTATATGATAGAGGAGAGAAGCTGTGCTCTGTGATATATAAGGTTATATTATAGCGGAGAGGAGCTGAGCTGTGTGATATATAGGGTTATATGATAGAGGGAGAGGAGCTGAGCTCTGTGATATTTAGGGTTATATGATAGAGGGAGAGGAGCTGAGCTCTGTGATATATAGGGTATATGATAGAGGAGAGAAGCTGAGCTCTGTGATATATAGGGTTATATGATAGAGGGAGAAAAGCTGAGCTCTGATATATATAGGATTATATGATAGAGGGAGAGAAGCTGAGCTCTGTGATATATAGGTTATATGATAGAGGGAGAGAAGCTGAGCTCTGTGATATATAGGGTTATATGATAGAGGGAAAGAAGCTGAGCTCTGTGATATATAGGTTATATGATAGAGGGAGAGGAGCTGAGCTCTGTGATATATAGGGTTATATGATAGAGGGAGAGAAGCTGAGCTCTGTGCTATATAGGGTTATATGATAAAGAGAGAGGAGCTGAGCTCTGTGCTATATAGGGTTATATGATAAAGAGAGAGGAGCTGTGCTCTGGGATATATAGGGTTATATGATAGCGGGAAAGAAGCTGAGCTCTGATATATAGGGATATATGATAGAGGGAGAGGAGCTGAGCTCTGGGATATATAGAGTTATATGATAGCGGGAAAGAAGCTGAGCTCTGATATATAGGGTTATATGATAGAGGAGAGGAGCTGAGCTCTGTGACATATAGGGTTATCACGATTATGATATATACGATTTAGAGGGCTACGAAATGACCCCAAAAATTTTTAGTTTTGGTTTTAGGGATGGGACAAATGTTATATTTTAATAGATTGGACTTTTACAGACACAGCTATACCAATTATGTGTATAACTTTTAAATGACCACAAACGGTATTTTGAAGTGTGTGTGTGTGATATACATATGTACTTATACTTTTTTACTGCCTCACAAATTTAAAGTACAAAAAAAATGATAGGATCGAGGTCGATGAAAACTTGAATAGAAAAAAGTCTACAAATTTAACCCCTTCCCGACATTGGGCGTATGCATACGCCCTAGCGGGAAGTGACTCCCGCAAAAGGACGTATGCATACGTCCTGGCGATCGCACGGGCTTGCGGGCGAGCCGCGCGCGATCGCGACATGGAACCAGCGGTAAATTACCGCTGGCTTCATGCCCCAGCACCCCCGGCCGGAGTGAGCTTCGGCCGCGGGTGAAAAACGCATCATTACCGCAGCCTGTCATGGCCGCAATAATGAAGGTGCAGGCAGGAGGAGTGAGCTCCCTCTGCCTACAATCGGCGAGGCAGCGGCACAGATGCCGCTCGCCCGTCTCCTACCAGACTCCCCGGATGCTTTCTGAAAGCATCCGGGTAGTCTGGAGATGTCACCATGCCCACAATGCATTGTGGGCATGGTGTCACTAGTTGCCATGGCGACCTATGCACAGCAGTAACGCTGTGCACAGATCGCCTCTTCAAACAGCAATCTAATGATTGCTGTTCCCCAGTGAGGATTTGCTGTTACAAATCCTCACTGGGGAAAAGTGAAAAAATGTGAAAAAGTAAAACACAAACACAAAAAATAAAATTAAACCATGTACACTGCCCTTTTCCCCTTTACAAACGGCAATCACCCCAAAAAAGATCAAAAATAAATAAAGTACCCATATTTGGTATCGCCGCGTGCGTAATGACCCACCCTACAAATCTGTCACGTTAACCCGTATGGTGAACGCCGTAAAAAACAAAAACAAGAAACAGTCACAGAATTGCGATTTTTTTTTTTTTTTTTTTTTTTTTTTTTTTTTGTACATCCTGCAGCACATAAAATTGAATAAAAAGCGATCAAAAACTCATATAAATGCCAAAGTTGTACCAATTAAAACGTCAGTTCATCCCGCAAAAAAAAAGTCCTTACACGTCTCTGTATACGGAAAAATAAAAAAGTTATGGCTCTCAGAAGACAGCGATGCATAAATATTATTTAACACAATAAAAACACTTTTTTTTTTTTTTTTAATGTGCTTCCAAATTAAAAAAAAAAAATATAAATTAGGGTATCGCCGTAATCGTATCGAACAGAGAGTAAAGCTAACTGGTCATGGATACTGCACGGTGAGCGCTGTTAAAAATAAAAATAAAAAACACTACTAGGATTGCAGTATTTTCTTCACCCTGCCTTCCAAAAAACGGATTTAAAACTGATCAAAAAGTCTTGTCCCCCCAAAAATTATACCAATAAAAACGTCAACTCATCCCACAAAAAACAAGCCCCTACACAGCTCCGTACACAGAAAAATAAAAAAAAGTTATGGCTCTCAGACTATGGCGATGCAAAAACGTGTTTTCCTTTTTGAATAAAAGTGTTTTTATTGTGTAAAAGCAGTAAAACATAAAAAAAAAACAAATTGGGTATCGCTGTAATCGTATCGACCTGCTGAATAATACTAGCATGTCAGTTTATACTGCACGGTGACCGCTGTAAAAAATAAAAATAAAAAACACTACCAGGAATGTTGTATTTTGTTCAAAATACCTCACAAAAACTTTAATAAAAAGTGATCAAAGCGGCATATGCCCCCCATAATAAAAACGTCAACTCATCCCACAAAAAAAAGGGCCCAAAACCCAGCTCCGTATACAGAAAACTGAAAACGTTATGGCTATCAGAACAGGACAACATAAAAACGCAATTTTTTATAGACCTATTTCTATTGTGTAAAAGTAATAAAACATAAAAAAACTATATAAAATCTATATCATTGCAATTGTACCGACCCCCATAGTAAAGATATCCTGTCATTGATACTGTACGGTGAACGCTGTAAAATTGAAGCCCAAAAAACAATGGCGGAACTGCGTTTTCCCCTCATTTTCATAGCCCAATGCAAAAAAAAAAACTTTGGAACACCTCTGCACCCAAAATGTACAATACACCCCTAGATGTGATCTATGAGGCGTGCTGAATCCAAAATGGGGTGACTTCTGGAAGGTTTCTCCTTTTTCTGGTATTTTGGGGGCTTTGGGAAAATGCGACATGGCCCACCAAAATCTTCGTTCCAAAATCCAAGTAACACTCCCTCCCTTATACGCCCTGCCATGCGCCCAAACAGCAGATTACACCCACATGTAGGGTATTGCCGAACTTGGAAGAAATTGCGTAACAAAGTTTTGGGTCCTTTTTTACCAGGATGCCTTGTAAAAATTAAACATTTTCAGCTAAAATTGCAGATTATTGGAAAACAAATTTTTATTTCATTTTCACAGCCTAACGCTAAAAAATGTTGTGAAACACCTGTGGGGTCGATATACTCACTACACCTCTGGATATATTCCTTAAGGGGTGTAGTTTCCAATATGGGGTATTTTTAGGGGCATTTATTAAGTTTTAGCCCCGTAGGGTGTCGGCAAACCTGAAATGGCCCCTAAATAAAATCGTAATGAAAATGAGACCCAGAGTCCAGTAGGTGCTCCTCCTATTCTGGGGCTTGTGGTTGAGCCAAATAATGCACTAGGGCCACATATGGGATATCTCTGAAAACAGCCCGAATCTGGGGAATCAGTATTAAGTTGCATTTCCCTGATCACATTTACCGTATTCTTGTGAATAATGTATAAAAATTGAAAATCTGCAAAAAAGTGAAATTTTGAAATTTCACTTCCACTTTGCTTTAATTCCTGTGAAAACCCTAATGGTTAATAAACTTCCTAAATGCTGTTTTGAATTTCTTTAAGGGGTGTAGTTTCTTAGATGAGGTCATTTATGGGGTTATCTAACATACAGGTCAATCAAAGTCATGTTAGAACTAGACGGGTCCCTAAAAAATTTATATTGCAAATTTTCTTGAAAATTTGAAAATTACTACTAAATTTTTAAGCCCCCTAATGTCGTAAAAAAAAATTATGCCAAACTACAGCAGACATATGGTAGATGCTAGTTATAAACTATTTTGAGTGGAATATCTATCTGTCTTACATGCTTAAACTTTTGAATTTTGAAATTGGTAAATTTTTCACGGTACTTTGATATTTTTCACAAATAAACAAGCATTTTTTGTACCAAAATTTCTTACTATCTTAAAGTACAATGTGTCCCGAGAAAACAATCTCTGAATCACATGGATAGGTTAAAGTGTCAAAAAGTTATTCTCACATAAAGTGACACATGACAGATTTCAAAAATGGGGCTCTGTCAGAGAGGCCAAAACTGGCTCCGGCGGTAAGGGGTTAAAAAAAATAACTGTTCTATCAGAGGACTTGAGTAGACTGGGCACCAAGGGGTTACAATTACAAAAGAGATTTTTATCCAATTTGTGAATAACAATTCTAACATTTATATGTTCTTCTGTTTGTAGCTGGTCGGCTCGGAGGAAAGTCATCGGGAACTGATTGCCAAAGCAATTCTGAAAGAGATGAGAGACTTTGAAGTGAAGATGTGAGTATGGAAAAGTTTTCACTACTCCCTAATTGGGTCGTTTACTCTTCCTCCTGACCAGGCACATTTTCCTTTTCGTTAGCGCGTCCAGCTGCCATCAGTCAGTTCATCCATGAGGAGTCACTCCCTGCAGAGTCTTCTCTCGCAACAGACTTTGTTTACCTAACTAAATAAGACGCTTTCACTATCAAGAGCTCTGTAGCCTTGTGTACTATACTTTATAAATCTCCTGCATGTTACTGTAACAGGAATAGCTAGGAACAGCAAAGCTGATATGTCAGTCATTGCAAGAGAACACCTTTTAATAAAAATAAATTGAAATGGACAACCTCTTTAAGGGAACCTGTCAGCCTGAATGACTGGCAGCATGAAATAGCTGCAGGTTAACTGATCCCAATGATGTGGATCTACCCAGAAATGCTGCGACGTTTCAGGTAAAGCACTTAGTAATATGCCGGATACAGGGAGAATTCTCTACGGGCGGAAGAGAGGAGTCTGTTGTTGGCTTCTAGCTGGAGGCAAACATGTGAGGAGGCAGGAAAAAGCCGCACAACAGGCTCATCTTTCATGGACGCTGTGGCTTCTCCCTATTGATTGCCTAACTTCACCAGGTGTTATACCCTGGAAAGGTTGTGAATCTCTGGGTAAAACCAATGTTGTTCCGACCGGGTAACCTGCAGCTATGTCATGCTGCCAGTCGTTAGAGGGGCATGGACTAGCTGAACGGTTCCCGTTAAGCTGATATCTTGAGGTTTAACCCCTTAAAGACCCGGCGTTTTTTTTTTTGGGGGGGGGGGGGGGTTTGACACGTTTGTTTTTTCCTCCTCGCATTCCCAGAGCCATAACTTTTTTTTTTTTTTTTTTCCACCTACATAGACACATGAGGGCTTTTATTTTGCGGGACAAGATGTACTTTATAATGGTATTATTCACTATAATATAGAATATCCTGGGAAACCTCCAAAAAATTCCAATTGGGACAAATTGTGAAAAAAAACGTGTTGTCGCCATGTTTGTGGGGGTTTTGCTTTTACGGCGTTCAATCTTCGGTCAATACAATGTGTTATCTGTATTCTACAGGTTGATACGCATCCGGCAATACCAAAGATGTAGGGTTTCCGTTATGTTTTGGTAACGTAAAAAAATTACAAACTTTTTCTATTTTTAAAATTTGCGGCGACAGTTTGTGAGACCAATAACTTTTTTGTACTAACACCTACGGACGTCAGTGAGGGTGCATTTTTTGCGGGCCGAAGTGTACTTTTTATCACTAGCAGTTTGGAATTCATGTGACGTTCTTGATCACTTTTATTCCATTTTTTAAGTGACGTCAAAATGACCAAAAAACGCAATTTTGGCGTTTGGAATTATTTTCTTCTACGGTGTTCAGCGTACGGGATAAACGATGTTATATTTTTATAGATCGGACTTTTTCGGACGCGGCGATACCAAATATGTGTAACTTTTTTATTTTGTTTTTATTTCTAAAATTGGGAAAGGGGGGTGATTTGAACTTTTTTTGGGGGGGGTACTGTAAAACTTTATTTTATTTTTTACTTTAACATTGAGGCCACCTATGGTGCTTGACCACTAGGTGGCGCGATTGTCAATACAGTCTAATGCATTGCATAGGCAATGCATTAGACTGTACCAAGATGGCGGCTTCCCCACTTACAGTCTGCGGATGGAAGTGGGGCAAACCAGGACATGGAAGTGACAGGAGCCTTCCCAAGGCTCCCCACTGCCATGTCCAGGTGTCGGCTCGCTGCAGCTATGCTTCGACGGGGCACCGATCTTAATTCATTCAGACGCCGCGGCCATCTTTGCCGCGGTGTCTGATGGGTTAAACAGCGCGGGCGGGCGATCGCGGAGCGATCCCCCTGCAAAGCCCCTTATGGACCCTGGGACGTACTCATACGCCCAGGGTCCTTAAAGGAGTTGTCTCATTAATAGCTTTCAGCCTCTGTCTGTGGCTGGGAGTTGAATTGAGGGGCGTGCTAGCTTCTCTGCCTCTTCTCCTCCCTCTTTCCCCCCCCCCCCCCCTTCCCTCAGCACACAGGCAGCTATCCGCCCCTAACTTCTATACAGCAGGGGGGGGCAGGGGGATTGCTGCCAGAGTTAACCCTGTGTGTGCCTGCCTAGAGAGGTCTATGATTGCTAATAGCAGAACAGAGGGGCTGCAAGTGTTCCTATACCCTCTGCTTAGCTTACATATCTCCACATCTCCAGCAACAACAAACAAACCCTCTCAGAACAGACACAGGGAAGCTGCAAAGTGTTACTCAGGATGTGTCACTAGTACAGCACAGCATGAACTGTTCACAAGCCTCCCTGATCTGTATAGTATTATTATAGTTACAGCTCCACAGACATCATGATTATAGTAACACACAGGGTCACTGCTGTCACATCTATTGATCAGCCTCATCTCTGCTCAATCTGTGTGAAGAGCAGGAGGAAGCAGGCACACACAGGGTTAATCCAGGCAGCATGGACATAGAAGCCAGAGCTCCTCCTCCTCCTCCCTCCACTACAGAAGCATTCTGTGCGGGAGGGGCTCTCTGCTCCGACCTGTATGAGTCATTCAGACCTGACAGCCAGTAAGATAAGGATCAACAGGTCGGCTGCTATAGAGAATTGAGAAGCTGATGCACTCCTACGAACAGGGCTAGCTCAAAATCAGTAGGACATTTGTAATGAACATATATTGCAAAGCTGCTTGTTTTTTAAAGATCTTTTAATTAAAACCCAATCATTGTAGCGAGACAACCCCTTTAAGGGGTTAATAGAGGTTGTACATTGTTGTAGCTAGAATATTTATAGACTAAATCGGAAAAGCTTATCTGACGTGTTTTGATCACTTTTTGGCTAATTTTCTTTTCACCTTTGTTTTCCAGCCACATGACCTCCTCTCTTCCTCTACCATTTGAAAGGGAGCACCTGCGTCCACGTTTTGACATGGTTGTATTTTTAGTCAATTTACACAACCAGTACAGGTAGGAGATAGGAAATTAATTTGTTACAGTTGTGGTGATGCAGTTAGTTTGCCATCTCTTTGCAGTGGTGTAATATTTATGTAATGTGGACCTGTTGCTAGAAAATGTGCTATCCTAGTTGGGTCTACTTTTGCTAAATTTACCTGTTAAGTAGTGCCATGCCCTTCCCAGCTGGGGTGTCAGTCCTTTCCATTGAGGGGCAAATTAGCATTATGGTTGCCCCCAAAGGGCCATTGAAGAGTGGATAGAAGGCCTGGGTAGGGCTGGCTTCAGGACCGTGTCCATCAAAGGGGTTGTCTCACTACAAGGATTGCTTTTTAGGTTAACCCCTTAACAACCCTGGGCGTATGAGTACGTCCCAGGGCCGCTAAGGGGCTTTGCAGGGGGATCGCTCCGCGACACCCCCCCTGCACAATCACCGCTAACACCCGGCAGTAACAACGCCGGTGGGTGGCTCCGCCTGCTGGCACTGTTTAACCCATCGGACACCGCGGCAAAGATGGCCGCGGCGTCTGAATGAACGCCGATCGTTACGGTCATTGGCATCCGACGACCGGGCATGGTGGTGGGGAGCCTTGTGAAGGCTCCAGTCACTTACACTGGTCGGTTTGTCCCACTTCCATCCGCAGACAGGAAGTGGGGAAACCGCCATCTTTGTACATCCTAATGCATTGCCTATGCAATGCATTAGGTTGTATTAACAATCGCGCCCCCTAGTGGTCAAGCACCATAGGGGGACTAAATGTTACAGTAAAAAAAAAAAAAAAAAGTTTTAAAGTACAAAAAAAAAGTATTAAAAGTTCAAATCACCCCCCTTTCCCCATTTTACAAATAAAATCATTTAAAATAATTTAAAAAGTTACACATATTTGGTATCGCCGCGTCCGAAAAAGTCCGATCTATAAAAATATAACATCATTTATCCCGTACGCTGAACACCGTAGAAGAAAAAAAATTCCTAACGCCAAAATTGCGGTTTTTTTGGGTCATTTTACGTCACTCAAAAAATGGAATAAAAATGATCCAAAAAGTCGCAAGCATTCCAAACTGCTATCAATAAAAAGTACACTTGAGCCCACAAAAAATTCCCCCTCACTGACGTTCGTAGGTGTAAGTACAAAAAAGTTATTGGTCGCACAAAATAGCGCCATGGCGCAAATATCAAAAATAGAAAATGTTTGGAATTTTTACGGTACCAAAACATAATGGAAACCCTACATGTTTGGTATTGCCGGATGCGTACCAACCTGTAGAATACAGATAACACATTATATTTACCGAAGATTGAACGCCGTAAAAGCAAAACCCCCCGCAAACATGGCGAAAATACATTTTTCACAATTTGTCCCACTTGGATTTTTCTTTGCGGTTTCCCAGTATATTCTATAGTATAGTGAATAACATCATTAGAAAGTACATCTTGTCCCGCAAAATAAAAGCCCTCGTGTCTATGTAGGTGGAAAAATAAAAAGTTATGGCTCTGAGGAGGGAAAAACTAACGTGTCACCAAAGAAAACCCCGGGTCCTTAAGGGGTTAAAGATCTTGCAAAAACACGTCGCTTTGCAATATTTGTCCATTAACATTCTCCTACCTATTCCTAGATATCTCCTCGTGGATGGGCTGCATCAGCTCCTCAGGTCGCTATAGCCACAGACCTGTTACATCTCTCCTGATAGGCTGCCAGCACTGGTTGCTATATCTACAGACCTGGCTTCTACTGCAGCCTAGTGGAAGCCAGAAAACATGCCCCTGAACTCAGAATAAAACAAAGAAAACAGGACTGAAGCATGATGAATCGATGTAGTGAGACATCCCCTTTAAAGGGAACCTGTCACATAGATTATGCCCCCCTTGCTGAGGACAGAACAAGCTAGTGTCAGACCTGCTGTTTCCAGCACTGTGTCCCTTATTCTGTAAGATGCTGTAGTTTTCGTGTATTTAATGCTCAAATCTGCAGTTTTCAGCCAGAAGAGTCATTCGAAGAGTCCTTCAGAGTGTCAGTTTTTTTCAAACCCGGCCAATCGGAGGCTAGCCCCGCCCACCTCAACTGACAAACCTATTACTTTGAATAGGTAGAA
Source organism: Phyllomedusa bahiana (assembly GCA_025379985.1). Taxonomy (NCBI): domain Eukaryota; kingdom Metazoa; phylum Chordata; class Amphibia; order Anura; family Hylidae; genus Phyllomedusa; species Phyllomedusa bahiana. The sequence continues at coordinate 17,737 of JAODAL010018437.1, forward strand.
ACATGTGAATAACTGTCAGTGGGCGGGGCTAGCCTTTGGTGGGTGGGGCTAACACATGCTCATGAATAAGATTTGAGCATTAAATGCTCTAAAACTGCTGCATCTTACAGAATAAGTGACACAGTGCTGGAAACAGCAGGTCTGACACTAGCTTGTGCTGCCCTCAGCAAGGGGGGCATAACCTATGTGATGGGTTCTCTTTAAAGTGTACTCTCCCATTGATCACATAAAATTATGTGGTGGGCTGGATTCAAGGCCTGTGGGCTTGACACATGCTAATTAACACTTTCACAGATGCCATGTTAATGCATATTAATTCCTGCCTCAGGCCATCTTGCTGAGCTTGCTCCATGGTCGGTGGGTGCCAGCTGTAAATTACAGCTGACGCACACCGCTACCAGCAGGGTGCCGAGGGGTTGGCTTGGCAGACGGAGCCTAATGAAGGCTTCTGTAGTTGCCATGTTCCTGCTGCTATTGCTTCCTGTCTATGGCTTAAAGTTACAGTAGTGCCATCTTGGTACTCCCTTCTGCACTCTGTATAATTCAGAAGGGTGTACAAGAGAGAACCTCCCCTAGTGTTCAAGTTCCCTAGTAGAGAGTACAAGTATAAATGGAAAAATAAAGTTTTTCTAAACAGAAAAAAATTAAAAGTTCAAAACATCTCCCACTTTGGAAATAAAATAAAATTACACATAATTGGTATTGCCGTTTATATAAAAGTCCAATCTATAATAATATACCATCGTTTATCCCGTACGATGAACACCATAGAAGAAGAACATCTCACCGTCAAAATTGCAGGTTTTTTTTTTATCATCTGAAGTCCCCAGAAAATTGTAATAAAAAGTGATCAAAAAGTTGATTGTATCCCAAAATGGTACCAATAAAAACTACACTTAGGTTTGCAAAAAATAAGCCCTCCATCAGGTCTGTAGGAGTAAAAACAAAAAAGTTGTTGAACTGCAGCGCCATTTTCTGCAACCAAAATTAGAAAATTAGGGATTTTTTTTTTTTTTTTTATAAAGTACTAGAACGTAATGAAAACCCTACATATTTGTTCTCACCGAAATCATACTGACCTGCAGAATACAGATAATGTGTTATTTATACCGAAAAGGGAATTCCATAAAAACAAACCCTCTGCAAAACTCGTCCGATTATGTTTTTTTTTTTACACAATCCACCCCACTTAGAATTTTTTTGGGTTTCCCAATACTTTTTATGCTATTGTTAAGGGCACTAATAAAAAAACAAAAAAAAAAAACATCTTGTCCCACAAAAAACAAGCCCGCATACCGCTATATACATGGAAAAATTAAAAAGATATGGCTCTTGGCAGGTGGGAGGAAAAAAACAAACACAATGGAAAAAAAATAAGCTGCGGCAGGAAGGGGTTAATGTTTTGCCACACTTAGGGTGCTTTCACACGGTGCATTTTTGATGCGTTTTTTTGTGCAGAAAGGCACAGCAATTAATGCTGTACATAGTTGCACAAAAAAACGCATCAAAAACGCACCGTGTGAAAACACCCTTAGAAATGTCATCAGAAAATCATTCCAGCAGAAAATACACCTGACAGCTGCCCTGCCCTTATTCCTTGCAGAGCCTTGCCATGTGTCCAGGCAACAGATTAAAATGAGCTTGAATAGCCAATCAAAAATGTTTTTAAAAAATGCTGAAAGAATGATATAAAATAATACGCTATGCTCACCTTTCCTGACACTCTCATGGTGATGCTTTCCATGTCCTGTCAGTCCCTTGATAATTAAATGATGTTTGGACCGCACATCCAAAATTTTAAAAAAAATGAGCATACATGCACTCTCGTGTGGCAGCAAAATGCAAATACAATGCTATTTCAGCAGCACTCTACTAGCACTAAAAAAAAAAACTATCAAAAAGAACATGGGGGATTTTTGTAAAATCATTTCTGCTGCACTGAATACGTGACAAATGTGATCAAAAATGTACACTAAGAACCTCAAAACTGTTATAAGCCTACCTGCCAATCAGCAAGGCAACCTCAATACAGGTGGGAATCTATCCTGTTTATTACCTCTTTTGGTGCCTGTTGAGACCTCCACATTTCAGAGAGTAGATTCCAGCTACAAGCTACTCTGCATTGATATGGGCGGAGTGCAAAAAAACAGTGGGGGCAGCCACTCCCCCACCATAAAAACAGTTTAGAGAAACCATGTTTGGTCTGCACATCTAAGGGCATGTTCACACGGCGTCTTGCATCTGTGTGAACATACGCTGTTTAGATCCATCTCTAGGACTGACAGAGCGGAGCCACAGACGCATTTGACAATTAGCAGTGACTATCACTGCCGGCAATGAGGAACACGCAGCGGCGTTCACATGAGAGATCGCCGCTGCGTGTCTGCATTGCGCCTGTGAGGTCCGTCTTTCAAAGAATTGACATGCAGAGACGCATCTGAAAAGCGGATGTTCATACGGATGCAAGACACGCCGTGTGAACATGCCCTAAAAAGGTTTAAAAAAAATGAGCATAGGTGCATGCTGGTGTGGCATCAAAATACAGGCACAATCCAATATCGGCAGCGCACTACTAGCACTAAAAAGCAATCAAAAGGAACATTTTGGGAAAAGCATTTCTGCTACTCTGAATTCTTGAAAAATCTGAGGTTCTTAGTGTACATTTATCAAAACTGTAATAAGCCCACGTGCCAATCTTTTTGATTGATTTTTAGTGCTAGTAGTGCGCTGCCGATATTGGATTGTGTTTGCATTTTGCTGCCACGTCAGCGTGCAGCTATGCTCATTTTCTCAAAAAAGGAACCGCATGTGAGCCTACCCTAATGCAGTATGCTGACTACAGGTGGCTTTTTTTTCATCCATCAACCCCCCATTTACATAGCTTGTAGATCGTTTCGTTACAATTTGAGCTGTTTCAATATTTGGGCCACTCACTTCAAAACTGTTTCTGGATTTGAAAAAAAAAAAATTGTTTTACGAATGTGTTGTGAATGCATTATGATGTTTAATGGGGGGGGGGGGGGGGTAATGAACTTTTTCACTTTTTTTTTTTTTTTAATTTTTTTTTAAGAGAATTAGAATTTTCAGTTATGATTTTTCCTTAAGACCTTTTTTTCCCCCTTTCCTTCCAGCCTGACTAGCGTCACCTCTTCAGTTGCACTCTTGGATGGCTATTTTTTCCTCGGGAAGGTGTGTTTTCTAACCACGAAAGGTACAACAGTCTTTTATTTAAAATGTAATTATCCAAACCACAATGAGTATTTTCTATAATTCTTTTCTTTTTGGCTTAGGTATCCATGGCTTAACCCAACATTGTCTAGTGGATATAGGAATTGTAAAAGAGCTGGCAGACAAACATCTGAGTCCCTTAATCCAGACTGAACTTGATGTAAGTAGTGTATCGGGAAGGGCATTGCATAGTGTAATACGGATACTTTTGCTTGTAAGTTTGTGATTTTTATTTTTTTTTTCTCCCTTGCTCTTTCTACAGACAAACGCTACAGTTCATAGTACAGTTATTTCCATTCAGCTGAGCAATCACTCAGCTGTTTTTGAAACTTCCATAGAAATAAACTAGGAGGAGCTGATGAAATTTTCATTATAAGTAATTAGATGGAAAAACACCTTTAACTCCTTAACGACTGCCCGCCGACTGTAGACGTCGCTGCAGACATCGGAGTTTGCGCCGCAATAGCGCTGGGATCGGGGCTGTACTACACAGCCCTGATCCCAGAGCATCCCCTGCGAGCACCGGGGAGCAGAGGAAACCTCCACAACCCGGTGCTTTAACCCTTTGATTGCGGTGGTGCATTACCGCAGCGCAATCAAAGGGTTCTGTCGGGTGATCGGAACACCCGGTGACCCGACAGAGCTTGGGAAACGGCTGCACAGTCAGCCCTGGGGATCTAGAGTGGCCCCAGAGCTGTCTGTGTATGATGCCAGTGACTAGGACGCACTGTGTGCTGTCCTATTCACTGCCTGTGTCAAAGTGACACAGATTAGAATGTATTAGCATATATTAATATGCTAATACATTACTGAGCATAAACATTTTAAAAAAAAAATGTAAAACAGTTCTCCCTTCATGGGAGTAAAAAAAAATAATAATAATAAAATAAAAATAAATATAAAAAATAATTGTGCATAAATTACACAAAAAAACCTACACATATTACGTATCCACACGACCGTAATAACCTATAGAATTAATCTAACAAGTTAAGTGTGAAATATGAATGGTGTAAAAAAAAATAAAAAAAAAATACTGCAATTATTTATAAGTGAACTTCAACTATTAGTACAACTTGTCTTGCATAAAGAGAGACCTCATCCAACTGCGTCAATGAAAAAATAAAAAAGTTACAACGGTTGAAACGCAAGGAGGCAAAAACTAAAAAAAATGTTCTGGTCATTAACTACTTTTCAGGCGTTCGGCTTAAGGGGTTAAAGATTATGCCCCTTTGCTGAGGACAGCACAAGCTAGTGTCAGACCTGCTGTTTTCAGCCAGAAAAGAGTCCAGCTTATTCATGAAGTCAGGTTAATTCATGCCCCGGGGCTAGCCTTGGTTGGGCTCGGCTAACACCTGCTCATTAATAAACTGGACTCTTTTTCTGGCTGCAAACTGCCAGATTTCAGCATTAAATGCTCTAAAACTCCAGCATCTTACAGAATAAGGGACACAGCACTGGAAACGGCATATTTGTCACAGGCTTGTGACGTCTTCAGCAAGGGGGCATAACCTATGTGACAGGTTCTCTTTAAGGCCCCGTTCACACGGTGGTTTTAGCCGCGGTTCCCGCGGCCGAAGCCTCGTCGGTCCGCGCCGCAGTCTCGTGTCTCCCGACGCGGGTTTGCGGCGCGGGCAGTGGGTGTGGTCTCGGCGCAGGAGGGGTGTGGTTTGGGGCGTGGCTTGCGCCGATGGTTTGCCCCCATGCAAATTAATAGCAGGGGGCGAGCCGCGTCTCAGCCGCGCAGCACCGTGCGGCCGCCGCGCAGAGCACTCCCTGTCAGGAATTGACAGGAGAGTTCTCCACACGCGCGGGTTTGGCCGCGGCCAAACCCGCGGAGTGTGAATATTAACGCGGTTTCCCATAGGAAACCATGTTAATAAACTAGACGTGATTTGGCCGCGGAAACCGCGTCGGAACCCGCGGCCAAATCCGTCGTGTGAACGGGACCTTAAGGGAAAATTCTCTCAAAGTGGTATTTTTGTTAATATCGATGTTCCTGGAAAAAAAAATTGTTTTGGAATTTGGCAGCTGTGATAGTAAAGAAATTATAATGATGTTAGTCTGCCCTGCCATTCAGGAGTTTTCTGTAGATGCTGCTTACCTGCATGTAGCCTTATTACAAATAGTAGGTAAGGACAGTGATCTGTTGTTCTCTGGGCAGGCTTAGGTAAAGATTAGACTAGTCCAGTGTTTCTCAACTCCAGTCCTCACGACCCAGCGACAGGTCATGTTTTCAGGATCTCCCACAGAATGCGCTGACTATAAATATATCACCTGTGCAATACTGAGGAAATCCTGAAAACATGACCTGTTGGTGGGTCCTGAGGACTGGAGTTGAGAAACACTGGACTAGTCCAACAGGTCGGGAAATACAGGAAAGGATAATGGACCTCATTCATAATAACTGTATAAAGTCAGACTCTCTTTCTCATAGCAACCTTTCATTTCTTACACTGCTCTGGAAAAATGCAAACTGATCTCTGCTTGCCGTGGGACACAGTCTCTGTTCACACGAGACCCACCAATAAACCACTTTCTGCAGTAGGAAGTGGGGGAGAGCGTTCCAGCTTTCTTCTTATTTATCAGGTCATGCTGATCATGCTTACGGCATGTTCACACGGCGTCTGGGATCCAATTTTGGTTCCGTTTTTAGATGCGTGTTTGGATCTGTGTTTCGTAACCCAAACACGCATCTAACAATGTGCAGTGTGATGTACATTGCTTTCAGTGTAAAACACGCATCAGCGATCCGATGTCTTATCGGAGATACGCATCTTTCTGATGCGTCAATTCTTGATCCGTTTGACACAGCAGGCGCCCTAATTAAAACTTTAGGGTGTGTTCCTGCTGCAGCCAAACACACACCTGCATGTTGGATGTGTTTTGGATGTGGTTTTCGGATCCAACATGCCCTTAGGGCAGGGGTGTCAAACTGCGGCCCTCCAGCTGTTGGGAACCTACAACTCCCATCATGATCACGATTATAGATTATATAAATTCATGACGGGAGTTGTAGTTTCCCAACAGCTGGAGGGCCGCAGTTTGACACCTGTGCCTTAGGGTATGTTCACAAAGCATTTTTTGGGCCTTTTCATAAGTGTGTTTTACCAAGTGGCCAAAGCGAAAACTGAAGGACTCTTTTTAAATAGCGATATAAAAAAAAAATCAACAGTCTTAGGCTATGTTCACACGGCTTAAAATGGGCCGTATTTCAGTCCGTACTGCGCGAATTACGGCTGGAATACGTCCCAGTCATTACGGTAATCCACAGTTCTCATAGAGAACTATGGATTACGTCTCCTTCCCTGCTCGGCGAATACGCCGCGTGGGGAGATAAGTGACATGTCATTTTCTAACGGCGTATACGCTCCGCTAGTAATGATAGTCTATGGGCCCTCCCGCCCCCGTCCACACGGCGTAATTACGGGGCGTAATTACGCCCCGCAAATAAGCCGTGTGAACATAGCCTTAGGGTATGTTCACACAGCATCTTGCATCTGAGTGAACATCCACTTTTCAGATGCATCTCTGGGACCGACAGAACGGACCCAGAGACGGATCTAACAATTAGCAGTGATTTTACCACTGCCACTGTCTGGTCCGCCTTTCAAAGAATTGACATGCAGTTCTTTGAAAGACGGATCTGACAGGCGCAATGCGAACACCTCTTTATTATCTTCTTGCCTCTCCAAAGAAATATTTTAAACAAGAGTATTAGGGTATGTTCATACTGCGTCTTGTGTCTGGGTCCGACAGACGCGATGCAAAAACGCAGCGGCGATCGCTCATGTGAACGCCGCTGCGTGACTCACATTGCCGGCAGTAGTAAACACACTGCTAATTGTTAGATGCATGTCTGGGTCCGTTCTGTCAGTCCCAGAGACTCATCTGAAAAGCATATGTTCACACAGAGGCAAGACACCGTGTGAACATACCCTTAGTTTACACTGTGAATAACACTGAAGGGGCTGCAGTGTCCTGTCAGCTCAGTTTGAGATTCTTAGTTCACATGTTTTGATCAAAAAATGTTTAAGCCACCCCCGGCTTACAACGGGATCTCAAGGTGGGTGGTCCTACGCTATCGTTGCCTCTCACTAGAGTCAAATTCAGACTTCTCATTGGGTCAACCGACCTCCATAATGCAAAGTCTGAATTTGGCTCTATTGAGAGGTTAAGATGACTTCGGACCACCTGCCTTGAGATCCCGTTGTAAGCCGGGGGTGGCTTAAACATTTTTTGATCAAAACGTGTGAACTAAGAATCTCAAAGTATTTTTCATGTATGATAGATGGCATAAATGCTTCTTTAGAGGTTTTCATGTATTGTATTGCCCAGTCAGCAGGGTGACCCCTTTATTGACTAGATTGTTGGGACTCAGAGGTTCATGCCTGAACTGGTACATACAGTTTTTATGACTTGTCAAAAATCGTTCAGTCAAAATTAATTGCTTCTCAAAAGTAGCTAAAAAAGAGAGATACAGTATATCAGAGCAGCAGTTTGTATTTTACCTATATTCGCTAAGAAGGAGCTTGGAACATTTTGGAAAGGGAATCGAAGATAAGCTCATATGTACAAACAAAAATGAAATGACTACTTCATCTTACATGTGGTACATTTGTTTTATTTCAGAATGAGGAGGATGTTGTGTGGACAGCCAGGCGCCTGCTTAACATGTTGAAAATCTGTGCTGGACTGGTACCTGGCATCTCTTCACTCTATACTGGGTCAATAATTAAACATGTGTAACACTTGGAGCCCTACAGACAAGTAGAAAGTAACTGCCAGACACCTCGTGGTTGCTTTTCTATGAAGAATGAAATTCAACACATCCATTCCTTCTCCTTCCCCACATCATCTGAGGAGAGATACAAGGTCGCCATACATATTAGATGCCCGATACGTTCCACCGGAATTAGTTGGTTTATTTTCTGATGTGCATGGGGGAGAGATTTAAATTCAATTGCCAATTACATTATATGTTACAATACATAGGGCATATCTTTAAGGGGAATATATCGCATATATTTTTTTACTAATTTAAAACTAGATGAACAATAAAAAAAAAAAATTATAAACTATATTTTTTTCATTTTGATTTTATTTTGTTAGTCTGTTTTTTTATGTAGATGTTTATGTGGGCAGCCATATAGCTTCAGCTGCTAATAGCCTTCATATATGCTTGTAGATCAGTGTTTCTCAACTCCAGTCCTCAAGACCCATCAACAGGTCAGGTTTTCTGGCTTTCCTTAGCATTGCACAGGTGATATCATTATGTTGCAAAGGTGATATAATTATGGTCAGTGCATTCTGTGAGAGATCCTGAAAACATGACCTGTTGGTGGGTCCTAAGGACTGGAATTGAGAAACACTGTTGTATAAGTATACAGAGGTGTTCTTGGAACCTGTGAACAGGAAACTACTCATTGATTTCTATGTGAGAAATTTCTTACTTGTCCTGTGCAGAAGTCAAGGTGTAGGGAGATCAGAGAGGTGAGCTGTAGCCATGACCTACTGTCAAGGGTGACTTTTGTATGTGTGTGTGTGTGTGTATATATATATATATATATATTCCCCCTGATCTTGCCTGTGATGAGTGCTTAATCTCTTTCCCCAAGAGATTGTAACCGTACATTCCGACTTGCAGTATCTTACTGCAATGGGACGTACGGTTACGTCCATTCGATGCCATTGGCTCAGGAGCTGAGCCTGTTTCATCTACTAAGGCTATGTTCACACGGCTTATTTCAGAACGTATTTACGTCGGATTGCCGATTGTAAATCCGTTCCGAAATCAGTTGTAAATCAGTTGCAAATAAGTGTCACTAAGTGTGGCACGTATTTCGGGACGGATTTACAATCCCCATTCATTATATGGGGTAAATCCGTCGCAAAACCGGCCCAATAATTGACATGCACATTGGTTTTGCGGCCGCAAATCCGCGGCGGCAATACGGCACTGAAAGACGACACGTATTTCCCATTAAAACCAATGTTAAATGGCCTGCAACTTATTTAAGACTGATTTCGGAACGGATTTACGATCGTAAATACGGCGGCAAATCTGTTCCGAAATAAGCCGTGTGAACGAGGCTTTAGGGAGCCGGCTGTAATATACAGCTGAGCTCCTGCTGCAACTGCCAGGATCACAGGCTAACATAATCCTGGCCAATTAATCCCTTACATGTCGCAGTCATTAGCAACTGCAGCATGTAAGGTGTTTGATGGTGGGGGCACCCTCTGTCCTCCACTGATATCCCTACTATACAATTGTGGAGTGCCACAACCACCTCCCATCTGTCTGTGACCCAGAGGCAGGTCCTGATGGTCTGACTAAGGTTATGTTCACACTGTGTTTTTTAGATACATGATAACACGTATGTAACAATGTTCCTGTGTGATTACATTCGTTTCAATGTTAAGCACGTATCTGTGTTCAGGCGATACGTGTTTTATATACATCTTTGTGATGTGTTTAACAGATCTGATCAAAGAATGGACATGTCAATTCTTAATCTGTCTTTATGTATCAGACGCCCTAGTTAAAAGTATAGGGTATGTTTTTGCAATCCAGGAAACGTATCAAAAACACGCACCACACCTTGGGTACGTGTTTAAATACGTTTTACGCATTTTTTTTATTTTTTATTGAAAAATGTATTGAAGCACGCAATGTGCACATACCCTAATAAAAAATGCATTGCAATACAGTTATATACTGTAGTGGAATTTATAACTGTGATCAACCGATTCCTCTGTCTAGTTCCATAGTAGTACAAGTTTAAGAAAAAAAAGCGGAATACGCACACTACCCCTTCTCCATTACAAATGCTTATGACTCAAAAAAAACCCATAATGGACATATTTTGTATTGCTGCACCTGTAATTAGCTTATACACCACTCCATTAACGTAAATATAAGTGTTACGGCTGTCAGAAAGTGGTAACAAACATTTTTATTTAAAAAGTTTTTTGTTTAAAAGTTATAAAAAAAAATTATACGTTTGGTAAGGCCTTTAAAGGGATCCAGTTGAATAAAAACTTAAATAGCGGTCAGTGTGGAACAACATCAAAAAAGTTTACACTCCTCCGTTTTAGTGCTGGGTCTTCTATCTACTTTTACTTCCGAAATGAACATCAGCATTGCTGCGGTCACTTGCCACCTCCTTCACATCACCATTGGGAAGTGTACAACTTTGAACAGTGATTTAAGCACTTGACTGCTGCAACAGGAAAATTAAGCAGAAGACCAGGGAGGAGCGGAGGGCGAGTATAGGCTTTTAAAATTGTTTGGCATGGATCGCTTACTATTTTAATTTTTAACCAGACAACCTCTCTTACAGTGGCAGCAAGTTTCTTTTCCTTCTGTGTTTGTTTTGTAAAAAAAAAAAAGTTCTATCTAAAACTTGCTGGAAAAGAAAATTTTCACAGGCCAACACTAGGAAAAGAAAATCTGTGAAACACACCATTGGGGTCAAAATGCTCACTAGACCTCTAGATAAACTCCTTGTGGGGTGTAAGGGGGAAATATATATACATACACGTTATACACAGTGTGTATACAAAACGTAATAAGGCTGTGCACATCTAAAATATATTTTGAAAAACTTAAGCATAGGTGCACACTGAAAAGGCAATAGCATACATCTAATACAAATATCAGTGGCACACTAAAAACTCAGTGTGTATGACTTGGTGTTGGGTATGTTTTGGCACCTGGAATGATACCTGAGAACAATGAGGGGGGCATTCAGAGTCCAAACCGAATATGAAGTTTTCTTTAAAACTGTATCCCATGTAAAATCCTTTTACACAAGTATTATCGCCGCATGATGTCCAATATCAAAGTGCTTTAAGCAGAAATCTGCCTTAGGGTGTTTTCACACAGTGCGGTTTTGGTGCGTTTTTTATGGATGGGTTGTTGTTTTTTTTCGCAACAGTGTATAGCATTAATTGTTGTGCCTTCCTGCACAAAAAACGCATCCAAAAACGCACCGTGTGAAAGCACCCTTAGACATTTCAGGGTGTTTCCTCTCTAAAATTCTGTGCTGGCAAGTGCAGAATTTTCAATGAGAAAACACTTCACCCCTGAAGAGCAGTCCCCAAGCTTCAGTAGCTGCTTTGTGCACAGTATAATTATTTTGTATACTTTTTATTTTATTTTTTTAAATCTTTTTATATTTCTATTAAAAGTTGAATAAAAATAAATTTTTTTGGCTTCTGGGTTTTTGTTAAATCTGAGGAACCTCCACCTGGAGGTTGGGACTATGAGCCATATCTGGTTTAGCTGGCAGAGCCTGCGGGACTTCTGGGAGAGGGTTCTTTGGGCCATTAGGGATTGCACTGGGGCCTTTGTCCCCAACTCCCCAGAAGCTTCTGTTTATGTCACATTATTCGCAGTCTTCCTATAAAAAGTTCTTCACAAGACACCTACTACAAGCGGCAAAAACGGTGATCGCGCTCCACTAATGGAGTGGGTGAAGTCGAGTCCACCCATCATATGGAGGAACTGATTGCACACACCCCTGAGGATGCAATTAAAGTTTCGCGGACGTGGGCTTCTTGAACTGTTTACCAATCCAGTCCAGAATTCCAGGCCTTAGGGGGATATTAGATACCCTACATTTGTATTGACCCCTGGTGTTTGAAGTTTGTTCCCCTCAATGGGGTTTTCAGAATTCCTTTTTCTTTTTTGGGCTACTCCTGTGCCTGGCGGCGTACACAACCCTCACTCTCCCTCTCTTTGTTACTCTTCTCTTTCCTTTATGGCTCTTCAATTGTGAGTCAGGACTACCATTGGCATACCGAGACCTGGATGCCCTGGTCTCTATTGTCTCATTGAAAATAGATCTGGCCAGTTTAGGCACACATTTGTTTGGGCACATTGGTCTTGTTAGGGACGGCTTATTTCTTGCTATCTTCTTAAAGTACCTGTTCCATGTTTACGCCTTAGAATGTACTTCCCTTGCAGTCATATGCAAATCTTTCTTTTTGTTTTGTGGTACTAAAAATTTGGAAAATGCTTCAATACAAATCTAAGATTGTAAAAGAAAAAAAAAATCTGAGACCTATTTTGATTAATTGAGCCTATTCATTATTTGCCCCTTTTATATAGGGCCCATAGATTACCAACATTAATCTATTTTCCCAACTAAAGGAGTAACCCATAAAAAAAAAATTAAGACTGGGTCCCCTTCTACATGTGCATTCTACATACTCAGACTTCTCTGCAACCACCATCTACAAAAAGATCACTAACGCCGCTAAAGCGCAACAGGTGAGGTCCACAAAGTCCCCCTTGATTGTGTAGGACATTAAATTGAGGTTCAATCTTTACAGTGTGCCGCTGGTAGTGTTGTGCGTATGTGTATGTATATATATATGTATATGTGCCGCAACCCCGCCAGTGGCACCCAGGTTTGCATAGAGTTTTTTCAGAAATGTTTTTTTGTGCAGAACCTCGTTGTATTTGGCGTATTTTTGCTTTTAATCTATATGGGGAGGAAGGGATGCCTCCATTTTGGTTTTCTGCACCACGCCCACTTTCACAGGCTGTCATAAAAGTGCAGCTTGCAGGTTTGGTGTTTTTTTTTGTTCTTTCCTCCTCTCTGGATAATGGAGGTCGGTTGACCCAGTGAGAGGCCTGGATTTGGCTCTATTGAGAGGTTAAGATAGCATAGGACTGCCCTATCTGAGATCACGTTGAAAGTCGTGGGCAGCTTAAGCATTTTTTGATCAAAATATGTGAACCAAGAATCTCAAAGTTTTTTTCATGTATAATCTTTACAGTAGACGCATGGGGAAAGAACAGAGAGGTGGGGGGAAAAAGGAGAAGATGCTATTGCTGTAGTAGATCAAGCAAATATTTGTAGAGAAACCATATAACAGCTGTGCTCTTACCTTATAGTGTTGTACAGATCTGGTACAACAAAGTTAAAAGCTTATTAACAGCCTCTGGTATTCGTGCAATCCTGTGCAGCTGGTCTCCCGAAAAATAATTCCTCTGTGTCTCTGGTCAGAATTCTCTTGTAAAACTGTAGAAAAAACTGGGATCTAGATTCCACAAAATGGGGGGCTCTATAGAGTGCACTAGGGATGGCTAGGAAATAGTCAAATCTATGTGATCAGTGCTGTTCTCCTAGTGCTAATGTTCTAAAACGGGCGACTGTGCGTCTGTTTGCCAATCTTATTGCTTGAGCATTGAACAAAAATATACAGAGAACACATGAAAATCATAAAAACATAAAATAAAACAGACTAAAAACAACAACATTAAAACACTTAGCTCAGGATTAATAGACTATGCTTTTCCCAGGAATGATTCCCTGTTTCATCAGGTCAGACCTATCAATGTTTTTGTTTTTTTCTATTGTTGTAAGTTGTCACATCGTCTGTATTACTGTAGAATGGACTATGGGCATAAATTCTTAAATGGCAGAAATATTATGTTTAAGATTATCTCCAGACTGCTATAGCTCCTGCTAAACGGGGCCTCCCTGCTCCCGTGTCGACGTGCAAACCATATATATACTAAGCAAGAGTAATGAAGATAAAAGCGACTTTATTGAAACATATCCTCTAAAATATGTAACATATTGTGCAAAAAAATTTTGCTACTTTCGATTCATAGTCCATAGTAGGCAGTCGGTACAAATCTTGAATATTCAGTCCTCTGAACTCCAAAGGCGTGCAGCCTCATACAAACGCCAAGTGGTGGAGCATGGAAATGGACTATGGGCAACATGCATAATTTTTGGTGCCCATGCACCATTTTTTTTAGCGCGCATTACTGGCATAGAACGCGCCTGAATCTATGAACCTGTTCTGCTGCGGGTCATAGACTTAGCACTTTCTAGCTACTAAGCTACAATTCTTAGCGATCTACCTGGGCCAGCAGTAATGCTCCTGGATTTGCTATACTAAAGCTACAAATGTGTAGCTTCGTACGGTTGTAGTGCGACACACCTCCAGCACGCCCCCCCTCTCCCACATATCTCGGGTGCATTACGAAGTGCCGTGGGCACCCGATACTGCGCCTTATATTGGAGTGCGCCTGGTTATAAATAGAGCGAACAGGGCTGCGCTAGTTTTTTGGCTAAAAAGACGCCAGACTTCTGGCGTAGCCCCGTACATACATGTCGACCTATGTGTATGCTGGGTTCCCACAGTGCAGCAACTGCCAATGAACTTAAAGGGGTTTTGCCACAATCTCATTTCATACCTTCTGCATCCAGCTCTTCAGTTCTGTGTGCTCATAAGAGGGGGTGTGTGATTTGTTCGAATTGCAGATCATGTGTCCCTGCAGGATGACATCACCAGGCCTTTCCTCTTTGTAGTCAAAGAAAGGTCTGTTTATGTAAAGCATTGGGAGTAGCTGAGAGGTAAAGTTTTTACCTCACAGCACAAGAGTCTTAGGTTCAGATCCTGCAGGAACCAAACCTGTGGGGTTTTTTTTCGCTTTATCAATGCACAAACCTCATTGAGATTTCTTTTTTTTTTTTTTTTTAAACAAATTTTTGACACATTTCAAAATAACATACAAGTAGTAGATATAAGCCAGGTACAAATCCAGTGTCTTTTTCACTATTATATATTGTCCATCTCTGTAAGAAAAAAAGGTAACAACAGATCATAGAACAACCCCTCCCTCCCCCCCAAAATACACCTACAGTCATAGAATAAGACCCAATCAACTGAATATCATATAGTCATCTATAACGGATCTCCGTCGCCCCAGACAAAATATTCGCTATCTGCACTTGTACTGTACCTTATATCACCTCAACCATATTCCAGTCATCTAATTCTATTTATGTCACTTTAAGACGACCTAAATCGCCTGCCAGCTCTCTAATGTGGTGTCTTTAAAAGGTAACATATGCTCTTGTATCTCTTGCGGTGTCAGAAAAACTTCAATAAAAACCCTCCATTTTCGAAAAAAACTCTTAGCCTGTTGCTCTTTGTTTTTTTCGGCTTCTCGTCCCTCTAATGAAAGAAAGCGCTTGATTTGTAATAGTACCATTTCAATGGAGGGGACTTCTCGTTGAAGCCATCTAGACAAGAGACATCTCTTCGCTATCCAGGAAAAAAAGATGTGTGAGCTAAGTAAAGGAAATGTCAGAATCCTCTGCGGACTATATGAAAAATACATGGATTATGGGGAATAAAGTCAACATTGAGCTTCCTAGGCGTTCCTTAGGAGATTTTAGCACGCGCACCCTCAAAAAATTCTTGAGAGTCAGAGGCAAGCCATGTTCATGATATAGATCAGTCCAGAGTCTCTGGACATTTGGGACTAGCCACAAATATATCTGATTTGTTTAGAGTTGGGGTGGGTATAATCCAAAGCCATTACTATGGCGTAGTGCAGCTAGTTTTGATTGGGATTCCTCCAATTCTCACAAGGATATAATCTTATTCACTAACTCCCACCGCCATGCGCAAGTATCCACTTGCGGCAGATCTGCATGCAGTCCAACCTGGCGTTGCCCATCTTACAAAAGCTCATGGGTCTTGTTTCCCATAATGATTGTACACTTCTCTTGAGCGTTCCTACCTAATGTGTGGATAATGAGTTCTTGCGCGGCGTGTCTCACGTAGTGCATCAACGGTCTCGGTTGAAATGTACTTAGAGTCAAATTTTTTAATCGATACATGTAAGACAATTGTGATTTGAGGCATAGTCCCAGTAAACCAGCTCCCCACCTACATCAGCGCTTTGTCCTGAACCTACTAGACCCCTTGATAAAAAACTTATTGTTCTGATTGGGTGAAATAAGTGCTTAACCTTGTTATCCCTCTTCTTCTCCAACTCTGGAATTCGGATTGGTCCTCACGTTGGGGGAATTCTGGATGACCTCCCATAAGAATTCATATGCTTTCGAGCAAAGCAAAGGATGAACCATCAATTTCTTACCGCGCGCTTTCAATGCGCTTAGAGTGTCCTGATAACAATGATTTTCGCACAGTCAAGGGGTAGGCATGAAAAAATTGTTGTATGTCAAAATACTATTCAGACTCCAGGGCGACTTCAGACAAGATACTCTCGAGAGACTCATTAGAGAAAAAATTGGACCCATGAAGCTCAGTAAATACCGTGCTCGCAGTAGGCATGCCAAATTATTACGTTCTGAGTCTGGTACCCTAACCTTCTGTCCTTTCGGAAGGTGGATTAGAGTTTTTAGCGCAATCCCTTGTTGGCGCTTATTGGCCGATAAAAAGGGAAGAAAGCCTTTTGCATGCGTCATTGACATCGTTTCGTTTTAAACAGTCAGGGGGAGATAGTCTGCGATGGGGATATAAATATTTTGGGGAATATAACCATTTTTATTAGATTAACTCTGCCGAAAGGGAAAGGGGTACAATTGTTCCATTACGGAGCTCAGACTCGATCTTTATGCTTAATTGAGCTTCATAGTTCAGCTTGTAGATAGATTCCGGCTGTTTACCTATATAAATCCCCAACGTATTTACACTAGTTTTGGCCAATGTTCTGGAAAAATGATGCTTTCCGCCTACTTGGAGGAGGGATCCTTTGGTTAAAACATCCAGTATAACACACTTAGAAACGGTTCACTCGAATCCAGAAGACTCACCAAATGACGAATAAGGTCAGACTTATTGGGCCCCTCCCTACCGGGGTGTCCTGACATAAAACATTATTTATAATCGTCGGAATAAAAGCTGTTTTGACTCGCTGACTACCAATTCATCCAATCCCCAAGATATATGCTGTCTTTTTGCTGGCCCTGACCAAAGGTTTGTGTGATCGGACTCGGACAATTTGAACAATCAGCGGAGCGAGGTGGGCACCCCTGCAGAGTCCATTCTGAAGATCGAATGTATTGAGATAGATCCGAGGTGTGTAACCCTAGCTGAGCTGAGCTGCATAAGTGCGCTGATGAAGAACATGAAAGCTCCCGAAAATCCACATTGAACTCCAACACTCCATTACAGCCAGGCCAACAACAGTGGGGTTCAAAGGTATTCTTCCGCAGTCAATGGGTCCATGATTGCCGGACATTGATCAAATGAGGGTTGATATTCTATTCTAATCCCACTATTGAAGCACTTTGTACGGATGTATGTGACAGAGATTAACCTGCACAAACCCGATTGACAATAGGGGAGAAATAAATTTAGGGAGCTATTACTCCGCAGTCTATCTGCCATTATCTTTGAGAAGTTTCAAGTCCACGGTGATATAGCGCCTGTAAGAGAAGCGTAAAGAACAAATCTTTTTCGCGCTCTTCTGGCAGAATTAGTTTAATATAAAGCCGTATTAACCTAACTTTGGGATTGCCTTACCCTTCCAGGTATCCATTAAATACAAACCAATAAGGTCTGGTGCAATGTGGTCATTAAGATATTTTTATAAAATTCCCGGTGAAACATCGGGTCCCGGGGGCTTTGATACGATTTTTTTCGCGAATTTAAGGCTGCCTTCAATGTCACTTACATGAGAGCCAACTCGGTGAATTTATTGTGGTTCTGTCACTTCATCTGACAAAAGAAGGTCGTTCGCCTTAGCTCTTGCAAGACAAAATTAGAAGAAATTATTTCCTTCATCTTAGCATATAGTGTTTTATAAAACGATTGAGAAATATATCATTAATCGCCCTGGGTCTGTCTGCAATTATCCCTTAGCATCGATCGCAATGCAACGGATATAGTCATGCCCCTCTTGTCTACCCTAGCCAAGTTGCAGTACCTACCACATTTATTACCGTAACTTAAATCAGCTTTTGCTCTTAACCTCGAAAATTCATAGCGCCTTTTCCTTCTCCACCAGCTCTCGTAGTGTTTTACTTAGCCAACTGCCAAGCCTACTGTTTTAGTTTGAGGGATAATGTTCTCCTGCAAAGCCAAGTGTAGGCCGACCTTAGAGCAGAGCTAAATTTTATCGCAGGCCCTGTCTTATATCTTTCTTAATTTGGTCTAATGGTGGATAATGGTCTCCCTCTCAAGAATGCCTTCCCGTGTCCAAAGCGACGCTGGCGTGAAATTTATCTATGTGTTCCAACATTGCGAGACCCTATATTCATCACACAGGACAGCAGTAAAACTGAAAATCTCTCTGTCAGCAAGATAGAGCTCTGGATATCTCCACAAATTAGTTCACTAACTTTCGGTGTTGATAGATTGATCAGCGCCAACTGACACTGGAGCATGTCAGAGATGATGAAATCTACTATCTGAGAATCCTGCAATCTCGAGGTTTGTTTTGTTAAAATCGAGGGCTAGATATTAGGGGAGCCAATAGTCGATACGAGAACATGAATCGTGTGTACATGAGAGTGAGAACAGTGATTTCTACTTCCACTCTGGAGACTCAAAAGTCTCCATGTATCAACCAGGCCCGTCCCTTTTCTAGAAACCTCCGCCAATGGCCGATTTAACTGTCGCTGGTTGCGGTGCCCAAGTGTGCCTTGGATCGTTTGCTCGATACTTCGCTCAGTATTAACAACCCCACACTTAAAGTCCCCACCAACTAACTATTCAGCCCAACCCGTGTCCGAATCAACCTATTAGACAAGTTGCTAGAAAACATGATTTGACATTTCGTTTGGGCAATAGATGTTATAAGATCTTAACTGGTCCTCATTGTGGTAGTGAGTGTCACCGTGTGTTCCTTGCCCTCTGTTCATCTACTACTTGTCCAAAGTACCTGATAATTTAATAAATGTCTGCTTTATTTAGGTGCGGATAAACCCCAGCCTTGGTAATCCTTAGTGGGGGAACCAAAACCCTCTCCTACCACGCTTCTTCAATCTGAAAAATCCAACCTCCTCCAAATGTGTTTCTTCGAAGCCAGGGAACAAGGATCAGCCGTTCAGCTGTGTTTTTAAATGTTTAAGTTCTTCATCCGTTTTTCTGTGAGGCGACCGACAACCCTTTCACATTCCCTTGTGATAATCCGCAAAAGGTCTGTTTAACTTAGGCAACTGATATGACTGTAGTGTAT
The DNA here is from genome assembly GCA_025379985.1 of Phyllomedusa bahiana. Lineage (NCBI taxonomy): Eukaryota > Metazoa > Chordata > Amphibia > Anura > Hylidae > Phyllomedusa > Phyllomedusa bahiana. Next base: position 36,929 of record JAODAL010018437.1, read on the forward strand.
ATTCCCTTCAAACAATGCACCAAATTGACACAGTAGAAAAATTGAGCATAAACTTAACTGTCCAACTTCCCGAAAAACTCTGTGAATTGCACTTCCTAGTGAGAGGCAATAACATTGTACCCCTAAGGAAATGTAGAGCTATGGGCCCCTAACAATCAAAATACTTCCCTTATTCGACTTTGCTCAACTTTTGCTAAATTGCTAAAATCTTAGACAACGCTTAAATCCCCCCGCCCACGCATTCCTGTCCTATAATAACACATTACCGTGTTCTGACCCAAATATAAAACAGTTTGTTATACAGAATGAAGCCTAAACTATAGCCCCGGACAATATTTTATTCAGTATAGACATGCAGCCAAAGTTCATAACCCGCTAACATCTTCCGTCCTGGCCATGGACCGACAGTTTGGTTCAAGTCTTAAGGCTATTCAGCTTACGTTACGTTTTTTGAATGAAAATGTTAGTATCACAATGCCCAAGAGGACATACTGTGTAGCATTCTTGGGTGCGTCAAGTATTGTGTGGCTGCATCAGTTTGAGTTCTTTTGTCTACTTTCAAGATCCTTGCGGATTCTCAGACCCTCTCTCGGTATCGTTATGACGGCATTGACCGTCCACTAAGACTACTTGTAAACCAGTCATTCTACTGCTGATTGGGTCTTAAAAGAAAAGAGGTGGACCCCTTCGGTTGAAAGAACTTTCAGTGTATGGCAAGATAAAATAAGGCGAATTTCCTCTTGTGCTTTATGCAACTCTGAGCATATGGCTGAGGATTGCTCGCCCGTCGTCTGGTAACTTCGCCGAAGAAAAGTCTGCAAACAGCACGATCCTACATGCCATGTAGCTCTATGCCGTGCTTTTGATAAGTAGCGAAATGAATCTTCCGCCCTATTCAGAGTAGTCTAGAGTATTTGCATATTGTTGGCCTAGGGCGTTCTTTTTGTCTAGCAGCCCCACACATCCTTTCGGGCCCAGCCTCATGAGCTTCGCTCTACCTTTGCACTCTGTTCTAAGACATACAGAGGTTATTGCGGGATCTTCAGACTCGCACAGAGCTTGGTCAGGGCACTGTTGCCGACCAATGGACTCAGGAACACGAATCGCAATTTCAAATTGATTTTCGGGGAGAGACCGGTTTTCTAGGTCCGTTCACATTTCCTCACCACAGCACTTTTTGTATTATCCCTTGGCCGTTTTGTCTTGCAGCTGAAAATGGAGGTCGCTTAACATTCCTTTTTCAATGGTAAGAGCTCTTGTTCTCTCAATGTCGTATTGGTCGCTCCTCATGCTGTTGCAACAGTTTCATCTGTAGTCTCCTTCACAAGTGGTGGCCAAATTAATGCTGGTTAAAGGGAGGCTTGCAAGATCTGGACAAGGACGACTTTCGACAACCTCACATGCGCTATCTGTTTGAGATTATGGGTGATGTTAAAGCGAGAAGGTGGGTAATTCTGTCAAGAAGTACCGACATGTGAGGCACGATGAGAAGTCAGGAAGGCCCTGCGGAAATGTTCTGAATCTTTTTGGTCATAGATGGCAGCAGTTCTCCTTTTTGGTTTTTGATTGCATCTCGGTCTGTAGACATTCTCAAAAAGTTTCTTGTCCATTTAAGAACAGTTATAGATATTCAACCTATAAATCGGCTAGTTCCTAAAGTAATGGGCTTTTATGCCTCATATAAGCGCTGATATTGAGAGGATAGCTTTAAAACTGTCCACCCAACACTCAATCCTGCAGCAAGCAGAGGTTACTGAATGGAAAGATCATCAGCAAATACTATTTGTTAAACATCAGTTCCTGTGACTAGGATGGCAAAGCTAGGTGTGTCAGGGAGTTAATTAAACTGTTGTTCGCGTTTGTTGCATCATTGATATGCTTGTCTTTGAGCAGCAGAATTGGTAAATTGCATTTGAACATGAGACAGCAGCGTTTGTGTGTGTGAGCTGCACTATAAAGCACATTAACAGAGGTTGGAACATTGTGAAGATTACGCGCGAATTGCTGGGCCTGCGATGAGACTGCATCGGGCGTGTCTGTACATGTCCAGGATTTCTGCTCCTGCTCTCTGCGAAAGGGCTTCCAACGCCCTGTATAAAACTGTATCTGGCCCACTTAATGTTGTGTACCAGGGCTGTTTTCCGCTGCATGCCTTAGCGCAGTAATGTGCGCCTATGATGGCAGGGCGGCCACGTTGCTGACCGCATCGCACACGCGCGTCCGTCAGCTGTCTGTGCGGCGTGCGCGGGTCCGGACTCGTTACTTGCCGCCGGTCGGGATTCCGGCATCTTTGCTGCCGCGGGCTCGTTACCCGTGCGGAGTGAGTGAGGCCTCCGGTATGGTGTCCCGCTCATGTTATCGTGGGGTAGCGGCATAGCACATATTCTACTTAGCCGTGCCCGAGCATGCGGGGCCGGAACCGGAAGAATGACTTAGAACCAGGTTTTCTTTTTTATTTTTTTTGGCACTGTTTGGACTAAATCATTACAGGAGCTACAAGAGGACGGGTAGTAGAATGACAGAGTGTGCGGGGTCGTTGAACAATCTGTAGCTGCTGTCTCTCTTGAGCATGGTACGCGACCAAGGATTTGAGGGGGCTCTCGGCCCTGGTCGTATCCGACTGGAGACGCAGCTGTAAAAACAATGGATCACTGGCCGGATAGAGTGTCAAGATGGTCGCAGGCTTAGAAGTGGGCTCGACCACTCAGGCTATCCTACATTCGCGTGCCACTGCTTCCAAATTTGCCATAGTATGGGAAAAGGGAGGACGGGTCCCAGCTGCTGCCTAAAACCCCAAGGATGGCTTCAGTATGGCCGGTCGTGCTCGCGGACACAAAATGGCGCTGGACCAATACCTACCACAGAGCTACTCTCGTGGTCGCGTTGTCGCGCGCACACCGCGCCTCGCCAGCTCCCGCCACTACAGACCTAGGCACCATTACAGCGCGGGACTACACGCTGGTCGAGTTACGCGCGGACTCCACGCTGTTACGGCAGTGATGCCGGGATCAGAGATCTCCCAGTATAGTCAGAGAGCCATGGGCGACGAGGGCGGCCGGACTGATCCCCACCCACTAACCAGTGGCGGGGCAGCAGAGTACCAGAGCGCCTGAGGGGCATTGCGGGAAAACAGGTTCAGGGACTCTGCACTGCCCCACCCATCCCCTCTCCAGCCTCAGTGCGTGCACGGCAGAGCCACGGCCATCATGGCGCTTTCTAGAACCCCTCGCTGTGGGGACAAAGCTGAGGCTCCCCTCTTGGGAGCTGTTACAAGCCTCTGCTGAGGATTTTCCATTGATCCTCTCCTCTGGGCTAGACAACCCTGGACCCCAGGCCCTCGCTCCTTCACCCCATACTCTGGTACATCGGGCAGCGGGGCCTTCTCTTGGCCGGGATCCCTGCCCCTTTTCTCAGCTCACTCAGCATCATTCTGCGGAACCACGCTTGGCCCATTCTCTTACATCAATTACCAACAGGGATGAATTTGAGGGCCCTTATCTAGAGAGGAAGTTCGTGGCTTAAGACAAGACATCAAGCAAATAGCGTCACCGACGTGGGTAATGCTGGAAGACGGATAATGACAACACCGAAAATATGTGGCCCCAGATTCATCCCTCTATATCCAGCACAGTATCTGCGGTCCGGGGGACCTGGCCCGAGACAGGTTGAAGACCTTGAGATAACCAGGTCGGTTGCAACGAATATGAGGTACGGGGGCTTTGAGCCCAGGGGAGGAAAAACCCGCATGCTATCCTGAACGCTGTATTCAACCAACATTCTGGGAGAGAACTTCTCTCCCCCCCCAACCTATCAAGCTGGATAGGTCGCACAGAGGTCCGTCCCAAAGGTTCCACCTCTTGCCCCGGGACCCATCATTTGCTGGCCTTCATGACCACACTGTGAAGGAGGCCACTCATGGAAAGGACCAGAAATCTCTGCGGTCAACATTTGAATACCAAGGTACCCCTATTCAAGTCTTCCTGACCTAGTCTTGCACACACTACAAAAAAAGGCGCACTTCGCTACCGTCCACGCTCCCTGGCATCCTGCAGGAAAACCGTTATCACGTTTATAGATGGACACATTTCCCTTTGACTCTTTTGCCGCGGACAGAAGGTCCAAGAAACTGACAATTCTCAAGATCCTTATCATAGAATCTCCCAGGAACTTTTGTAAAGTTCTTCAGATCCTTGGCCGAAATGGATGATTGGGAACTTTTGCTTTCACCTCCCACCGCCTCCAGTCTGGCTGCCGGATACAGCCCCACAAAGGACGCTCTCTGGTACATCGCCCCCCAGCTCAGAGAAGTCCCAAGACATTGCCTTCACCGTTTGGACGCCTGCGGATCCGAGCGAACGGCCAGTGAGTAGAGCCCTCTTCAAATGTTTCTAATGGGGACTATTGTTTCCCTTTCTCTTTTCACTTATTAGCTTATTGTTGCGATTGTAGGGGCTATTGTTGCTTCGTTTCTAATTTAGAGAGATTAGCCTTGTTGGGGTGAATTGGCACGAAGGACTGTTGGAGTTTGTGTGATTACCTTTCTTGTGCATCCGGTTATCTCTCTCCCCTTCAGGGCATATCGGCCCGATGGAACAGAGAAAGACTACCACTTTTTAGGCAGGGGGGGACTCTGTTGACCAGCTTTGTTAGCGGTCCTCAGCAAGTGACCCGCAATAGCCTCCAAGCCATCCGAACCCAGGTGTTTCTGTTTGGCCTCAGACGGGGCACCTTGCCACCGATCTTCTCATGTCACTGTTGCCGCAGATACGCCCCGCAGGCTGTACAACTCCTTGTAGAATATCGTTTGTTGTCTCCCGTGATTGTCTGGTGAGCGTTTATTTGTTTCTCTCCTATCGTCTCCCCTCCCTTTTGTTTCCTTCCTCCAGAGTCTTGCGCGACTGACTGGTTAGGTAGTATAGGAGAGATATTTTGCTCATTCCGCCTATATCCGCTCTACTGCGAACTAATTCTTTGTTTTACCATATTCGCCTTCTGCCTACATCATGGTCCCGCTGCGTTAACTCTAAATGTTTCGCAAGGGGCTTAACTCCAAATGTCAGAAGAGATGGTTGGCTCTAGAAGAGAATGCAGATCCTCAACGGCAGATGGTGAGTCTTCTTTCAGGGGAGACCCACTATGATTCCAAGGGCTCCTTCAATTTGCTAGAACATTGGTGTTAGCCACGGACTGTTATTTCTCAGCTTTTGATGACGCAGAAGAAAGGTGGAGGTGGCAATCACTGCATCTCCAAAAATTGCCACATGCAGTCAAAGATCTTTTGATCGCTCCTGCACGGACGAATACTATAATTTCAAAGATACGCTAGGTAGGATAAGCCGTTTCACTCTATGCTACGTGCTACTGCCAAATTCTCACCAAAGTATAATGTTCTTGAAAGAGATTTTGCTAAACTAGTCAAGTTCCCTCCTCCACGACTTGGCTTCTGGGCGGGAGATTTTAATTTAATTCTCAGACTCAATGGAAGGTGCAGCTGTAGGAGGACGAGAGGGGGGGGGGGTGACGAACATGTGGAGGTACTTTCACAATGGCTAGGACTCGTCAGCAGCTTTAGACGGACTCATCGATTCTCATGGGCTCTTTGATCTCTGGAGGGATGAACATTCCTAAGGAAAAAGAGTACTCCTTTTTATTTCCCATCACTCACCAGGACTCACACCAAGACTTCGACATTTTTGTTTGGCATGCCACCGACTCTTAGCATCCCTAATACCGGTTCTAGCATAAGGACCTATACTTGGTTCCGACCATGCCCCGGTTACGGCCGACTTTGAATTCCAGTCTTCACCCGCTCTGATATGGCACTGGCGACCTAAACTGTGTCCCTTATTAAAAAACCTGATCCAGAGGGCGAAAAACTATGCGAATCGCGGGCTATCCTCACTACTTTGAAGTTAAATGTGGGCACTGGTCTCCGCGCCTCTCATATCCCTGTGGAAGCCCACAAGGACGGTATTCGGGGCCAATGTTATTGACATTGGGCTTACCCAACTGAAAAGGGGGACTATTTGGAAAAGGTCAACGCACTCTAGACGGGCGCTCTGAAGAAGAGCTTGAGGGGAGGATTTGTCCCGAAATATTCCCAGGGTTGCTAAGCTAGAGCAGTTGTGCCATATCAGCGACTGAAAGATTGAGCGGTACGCAGGGAAAGAGAAGCTCCTCCTGTATTCCAGAACGAACCAAATTATGAGTATGGCAATACAAGGGCCCATACAATTTGGCTCAGACAGCTCAAGGAGCAATCGTCTGAACTTTATGCCCCAAGGCCGCATCAGAGCAAATAAGGAGGGAAACTTGTAGATACGACCCTAAGTCTATAGCTAAACGTTTCTCAACTTCTTTTCTGATCTCATACTCTTTTACCCTCGACTCTCCACCACAGAGGATAGAGCCCAGAGAAAAAACTTATATCTAGGACTTTCTTGGCCAATGCTCACTGACCCCCTTACTCAGGATGGCTTTAGCTCTCAATTGGGCGCCCCCTATTAACATGGGAAGTAGTTACCTAGAGGGTCATCAAAGCCCTCCATCAAGCACAACAGCACCCGGGCCTGATGGTCTACCGTACCTTTATTTTAAGTGATTCCTCTGACACCCTTAGCCGCCCGCACATGTACAGCTCTATAACTCTTTTGAAGGAGCGGGGCTCCTATCCCTGACTCATGTTCTCATTCATATCACCTATTCCACGAAGTCAGGTAGGGATTCGTGCAGATAGCGCCAACTACAGACGATTGCCACTCCTCAATTCAGATGAAATATACACAAAAACATAGTTAGCTAATAGCGTTAAACCAAGGGCTCGCCTAAGATAATCTCCACAATAGACCAGGGGGTCTTTGTTCCGTTCTCGGCACAGGGGGGGACAATTCCGAGGGTACGATTGACGCCTGGTGGAAAGTGGTCAATCATCAGTCGGGGGCCAGGCACCCCGCCTCCTGGTCTGGACGTCAGAAAGGCCCTTTGATAGGACTGTAAGCTGGCCGGTTTCTCTTTGAATCTGTCCGTCGGCATTTGGTCTTCTCTGGTTCCATTTATGAAGGGCCTGGTAGGATGGGGCCACTAAATGGTTCGCAACTGCGTCGCATTAAACTAGACCCATCTGTCATCGGATAAAACCTTTCCGGAAATCCTAATGGCACACAGCAAAGGTTCGACACGCTGTCTCACGCATCCCCTATTTGCGCTCTGTATAGAGCCCCTTGCGGCTGCCCATGCCGAGACTCAATCTGACATCGTATGGGTAGATCACCGGGTCAGAGGCTAGGGATGTTCAAAATGTCATTTTCGCTGATGGACATACTTTAAGCTCCTCTGAGGATGCATGCCTCGTTACGGGCCGTCACCACCTCCTTTCCGGTTGGAACCCTATTGGGTATAAAGTAAACACATAAAACAGAAGCCCTCGCAATGAACATCCCTGGAAGAGTTTGCTTTCTCAAGCACAGCAAATCCCGTTTAAGTTGGCAACCACACTCGCTCATTAGTAATGGGCCACACAGTTACTGCCAGTATGGCTCACTCTATGGGCGCGGAAAATTTTTCCCGCTCATGTCAAAGAGATAAAGGGAATTTTGCTTTCTTAAATGGCATCAATTCTTCTCCCGCTCTCCTTCTTCGAAGGATAAACGCTGATTAAAATGTTATATTGACCTCCAAACCTTCTTTATATCATTTGAAACCTCCTTGTTGCTTGGTTCCTTTGGGAGAGCTTCGTTCTATTCCAGGGCGGCCAACCTCAGATTTATATGGGCAAGAGGTAGGACATCGGAGGTTTGCTCCACAGACGGTACTCGTGGCTGCTGATAGGAGGTTTTTGGCAGTTGCCCCGACGTCCTCTACTTTATACGGGGCCTACTCTACCTGCGTTCGGCATTCGGCATGGTCTGTTTACCCTTTCACGAAGCGTACTCCAATGGATGAGCCAGATCGAAGAAGCACTATGGCTTGATCACATTCGAATTCCGAATTGCACTCCTCTGGCACTACTCGACCCCTTGTAATCTGGGAGATACCTATTGCGGCACCTTATAGGTTATTTAGACCCCAACGATTGGAAACAACTGCAGGACAGATTCCAAGTGCCTCTTAGGGCTTCCCAAGGGCCTCTTTTTATGCACCCCCCCTGCTGCCCATGGTTCGTCAAGATTGGTAGCTGGGCCGTGGCTGGGGCATGGTTATTCCGTTTTGTAGATATTGCCAGGCTGAGGAGTCGGGACTTGATCACCGTTTCCCGCGCCTTCCAGAGAGGGACTATCAAACTCGAGAAAGTCAGAGGATAAGGTATTACTTGCAGATATGCATCTTTGGTTTTTATGTTTGGCGTGCACGTTATCTACCCATCGATTTGCGCAATTATGTAAAGCAAGACTCCCATATCACTAGAGAGGGCCTATTTATCCTCGGCGCTCTAACTTTTCCTTCTCAGACCGTCTTCCCGACAATGCCACGCCGACATAGGTATATGGCAAAATTGGCGAATAGATACATGGGCAGCGGACATTCCTTACGGACGTGGCAAGCGTATATGGAGGGCTGCAGCCAAGTCTCGAATTTGATCAACATATAGCGAAGACAATGAATATAAAAACTATTCTGATTTTGGAAGAAACACTAATCCTGAAGTCGCGCCTGCCATATGTTGGAATCCACAGCTGCCCCCAGGTCCTGTTGGATGATTGTCACATGCTATTGACGCTTCCCCACATTTTTGGGATGTCCAAAAGTTCTCGGGCCTTTGTGTGGTTGGCAAGTGCAGGAATCTCCTGCACAGAGGTCTTAAGCCGGTGGCGGATTCCTCTGGATCCTCTAACCTACTGTTGAATGGCCAGTAGTAAGGTTCCCTAAAGCTGACTTGTCTGCAGTAAGTTAATGCTACACATTTCTAACGGCGGTAGTGCCTGATTTCGGGGAGATGCAGCTGCAGAGGACCTTTTGCAACGAGTTGTGGAGAATCAGGCGTTATGGTAATATTGACGGCTCCTTACATGATAAGAATAGACCAGTTGAGGAAGACATGGTTTGCCGGATGTCTTTCGCACGATGAACCCTACATGACTCTAGCTCGATCCTTTCCTGAGACCTCTCTCCTGTGGTTACCCACTACCCTGAACTGTTCGCGTCTTCTCTTTGTACGTCGTGATCCCTGTCTTTATGTTTAGGAGCATTCTATGTTATATATGACTTAAGGTTGTTTTTAATGTTTTTAAGTGCCGACATGTGAGTTCTAAACAACACGATGTCTTTTTACATAGAACCATTGAAATGTGGATAACTCGTATCTCACCTGATCTCTCATGTCTATTTGTGTAGATGATCTCTGCTTTAGGCTTATATGGCTGAAATGCGCCTTTGGTAAAGTGTACATGTCTGCATTGTCCTTTCTACCTATGTTAAAAATTTTCAATTTGAAAAAAAAACAATGGATCACTAAAGGAGCAGCTAAAACCAAAATGGTGCAGAATTTTTAATAATAATGAATGGGTGAAAATGTTTATTTCATTTGCAAGCTTCACACGTCAACTTTACTGGCAAAAACCCTTTAAATTAAAAAAAAATCAAAACCCTGAATTCCCCTTCCATGGCAATCCCCGGTCTTCATTGTACACCCAGCTTCCAGTGATCCATTCATAGAGTTGTAGTGGCCTCATGGGAGTGATTTCTGAAAGCTGGCTGTAGTGAGACAGGCACTAGTGATGTGTTGATGAAAACACACAAAGAAAAACATGTGCAATCTACATACAAAAAACGTATATGCATGCATGTATGGAAAAACAGAGTAATTCTTATAAAAGAGCATACAGTTCCTACGGCAACTAAGGAAAACATGATTCTTACTATAAATAAATGAAAAATAAAACATTACATCCATTTATGGATTCAATATATGTACATCAAATCAGATTTCAAATTGAGACCTTGCAGAAATCTAGTGTCTAAGGTTAAAATCCGGAACGCTTCCCTGTTAAGCAGCGTTTTCCTCTATTGACAACATCTTTTCAGAGGATATATTTTGGTATGTGAGGTATATAGCCGATACCCTGCTTACCTGGCAGGGGTCGTCTACCACCATACCAAAATTTGTTGAATACATCAACAATAATCGGGACAATTTGAAATTACGTTTGAGACACATGATAGTGTCATTAATTTTTTAGATCTGAAATTAATAGGGCATCCTACCCAGGGCAGGGACGACGGGCAGGCAGAGGTAGGCAGTCGCCTAGGGCGCCTCCCTCTGCCTGTCCTTTAGGGGCTCAGTCCCGCGGCCCCGACTTCGCTGGGCTCCAGTCCGCTGCCGTGGCCTGGGGGCGCCGACTCGGCCTCTTTAGCTGTATGTGCGTCCGCTGGACCCCACATACAGCTGAGAGTTCTGTGGAGCAGAGAGCGAGCGCTCCCTGCTTCACAGACCGTGTCGGAGGCTACGGGTCCGAACCAGTGGGGCCGCCGGGGCCCCTATAGCGTGGGGGACCCGCCGCGGGCCCCTTGGCCCACTGGGTGGCGTCGCGATGAGGAGTAATCGCACGCTGCTCCCCTGGGCGCACAGGGATGGTGTGCGCCCGGAGCTGCCGGAGGAGCATCCCGGGGCGCTGGAGGCGTGGCTGAAAAGAGCCGGGGCCGGAACGGGTAAAAATGTTGTTTTTACCTGCCCCTTAGTCCCCCCCTTAATGCCTGCCTGAGCCCCTATTAGCCCTGCTAGCCCCTAAAATGCTGCCTGAGCCCTATATCCCTGCCTGACCCCCCTATAATGCCTCCCGACCCCCTATTTTGCCTCCCTGGGCCCCTTTTTGCTATATACCCATGCCTGAGAGTGCCCCCTATGTCTTTATAATACTGCCTGAGAGTGCCCCTATATTATATACCGCCTGAGAGTGCCCTTTTCTATATACCTGCCTGAGAGTGCCCCTATTCTTTTATACCTCCCCCTGAGATGCCCTTATATCTATATACCTCCGAGGTGCCCTATATCTAACACTCCCCTGGAGGACTATATCTATATACCTCCCTGACTGAGGAAATATTGATACCTGCCTGACTGAGGGGGCATATCTATATACTGCCTTTGAGGGGACATTATCCTGCAAAACGGAGGGGACTTAATACCTAAAAATAAGGAGATACGGGAAAAATTGGAGGATTAAAAATTTTTTGTGCCCAAATCCCGGGGACGAGTCTTGGCCCGGGAGCAATCAGCATGAAGGTGGAACCGGATGGAGAAGAAAAGGAAAGTGAATGACGTGATCAAAAAACGTCCCCTGTGAGCCCACTAAATTAACTGCGTGTAACATTATAAATTTCGCAGGCGTTACATACAGCTGTATCTCCCTTTGGTCACTGTGTGGCGGGCTATATGTAATCAGAGTGTGTTTACTGGTATCTACCACTATATGGTCACTGTATGGCGGTGGTTATGTAAACAGAGGTGTACAGCTGTTGCAATGTGGGGGTCGTTTTGGTCAGGGGCTGGCAATAAAAGTTTTTAAATAGTAATAGTTTAGGGGTTTTTGGTTTTGTAGGGTGTTTTTGTAACAATCCTTCGTCTGGTAGATTTGCTCCCCTGTATAGGTGGATTTTTTTTTTTTAGTGACTATTTTAGGGGATTACAAAGGTCATATGGGGGTGAGAGTTTTGAAAACGGGAAAAATTTGTCAGGGCTGATTTTCTTGTGCAGTGACTGCTGAGGGGTGGGCAGGATAGGGTTTGGAAATTTCAGAAAATTAGTGACAGGACCTGGCACAGGGGTGAGAGGAATTAGTGTGCAATTTTTTTGAGAGCGAGGGGTGGGAGGGGGGCCGCCATTGGGTGTACTTGACTGGGGCTCCAAAATGTCTTGTCCCGGCCCTGATCCTACAACAGGTAAGATACGGAGTAGTACTTAGAGGAAGGAAATATCTGGCAACAGTTTTTACAAGCCAAATAGTTTTTCCTACTCATATAATCAAGAATCTTCCTGTTGGGTGAGTTCCTTTTGATTAAGAGGGAAATGTAGCGAGCAAAGTGATTTTGATAGGGGAAAAAGGTAGTTTGCGATAGACTTTAAAAGGAGGGGGTATAAGATTGACATATCCCTAGGCTTTAAAAAAGTAGAATCCAGAATTCTGATCCATTTTTTACTAACAGATTTTTTTCTCGGGGTAGATCACAAATTTTGTTTTGTTAACAATATAATCCTACCAGCGTAGTTAAAATCATCAGAAATACCCACCATTTTGTCTGTGGATTCGGGGGGGTTTCTTGATATTTAAAAAAAATGGGTGTTTGGGTTTTTTCAAAAGGGGACCAAAAACGATAGGCAAATTTTTTTCTCTTATTTGTAGATACCCCCACTGTTAAACTAGGAGGGATACTTGGATAGATTTTAAAGGGTCAAATTTTGTGTGGTTTTTAACGGGTGTGTGGTTTTGTAAAAAATATCCGAAAAACTGAAAAAGTTAATTTTTTGTTACTTTTTTAAAACAAATAAGATAGTCAATTTTCTTAATTGGCCGGTGTTTTTCCCCTGTTGGTAAAATTTAAATTTTGGGGCAGACCCTGGGCGTGTCATTTATTGGGGTACTACGAGATTTTTATATAGCATTAGAAAAACAATTATGTTCTAAAAAATAAAGTCGTCGTAATTTTTCGGGAGAGTAACATTTTTTGGAAGTACATTTGGGGGATCGGAAGTGAGTTAAAGACTGAACAGTTTCTAGACCAAGGGAGATGGGGGAAGACGCTGTTAAAGGGAACGTTTGGATTTTAACCTTAGAACAAGATTTCCGAAAGGTCTAAATTTTAAAATCTGATTTGATTTACATATATTGAACCCATAAAGGGATGTAATGTTATTTTTTTTTTATTTTATAACAATCTTTTTTCCCTTATTTCCCGTGGGAACTGTATGCTCTTTTATAAAAATTTACTCTTTTTTTCCTACTATGCATATACGTTTTTTTTATGTAGATTGCACATGTTTTTTTTTGTGTTTTTTTCTTTTTCCATATGGAGTTAAATAACAGGTTTTATGTGATTTCCCCCGGAAATTAGGTTTTAAAAAAGTTCTTTTGGGGTATGTATTTGTTAGTTAAGGGCCATGCAGGGAAGGGCCCGAAACGCTTTAAACTTTCATTCCTGAATGTTTTTTAAATGGGTTTTTATAACCCTTTCCCAAAAAAAAGAGTGTATTTTCTGTCCGCCTCCGTGGAAAACCCCTTTTACGAGTGTCGGGTTTTTTCAAACATTTGCTTCTACTAATTGGACATCTACAGCCGGGGTGGGCATTCCCTTGGCACCGTCAGCGGAGGAAGGAGGTTTTCCCGTTGCTCAGTATGCCAAAGAGGACGGGCGGACCACGCAGCTCAGGTTATTTGGCGAGTACCACTTTTTTTCTTTTTCTCTTTACTAGTGATGTGTTGCTATTAGCGTGCTGAGGGAGGGGAGTATAGTTTGTTTGTTTTTTTTTCTCCATTTCATGTTTTGTATAACTCCAAAAAATCCAATTAGATTCATATGATTTAGTGCGGGTTTACTGCTGCATATTTTTTTACGGATTGCAAGATCCTTCCACTGCAATATCTGTGTGGAAGTTCCCTTATTATTCTATATAATCAATGTATACGGCTGCAAAAGGTCAGTAATGAGAGGTTTTTATATCTTTCTTTCCAGATTGGCTGTTCAAAGACCTTTTTAACCCCTTAGGCCTGAAAAGTACCTAATGACCAGCACATTTTTTTTTTTATTTTTTGATTAATTGCCTTTCAACAGTCGTAACTTTAAAAAAAAAAAAAATTCAATGAGGCAGTTGTATGAGGCCTCGTTTTATTCGGGACAAGTTGTGCTTTTTGGGGGAGTAGTTTAATTTCGCTTATAAAGTATTGCAGGTTTTTTAAATTTTTTTTTTACACCATTCACATTTCACACTTAAAGGGGACCTGTCACATAGGTGGTGCCCCCCTTGCTGAGGACAGCACAAGCTAGTGTCAGACCTGCTGTTTCCAGCGCTGTGTCCCTTATTCCATAAGATGCAACAGTTTTAGAGCATTTGCCCCTCAAATCTTATTCATGAGTAGGTGTTAGCTCCGCCCACCAAATGTTATCCCCGCCCACTGACCGTTATTCCCATGTTTCTACCTATTCAAAGTAATAGGTTTGTCAGTTGAGGTGGGCGGGGCTAGACTCAGATGGGCAGGGTTTGAAAAAAACTGACTCTTTGAATGACTCTTCGATGAATCTTCTGGCTGAAAACTGTAGATTTGAGCATTAAATACATGAAAACTACAGCATCTTACAGAATAAGGGACACAGCACTGGTAACAGCAGGCCTGACACTGGCTTGTTCTGCCCTCAGTAAGGGGGGCATAACCTATGTGACAGGTTCTCTTTAATTTGTTAAATTAATTTTAAAGGTTATTATGGTCATGAGAATACCTAATATGTGTAGGGATTTTTTGTGTCTAATGTATGCACAATTATTTTTTATTAAATATTTATTTTATCATACACTTTTTAGATTTTTTACTTATTTTTTTAAATCTCATTAAGGGATAACTGTTTTTAATTTTTTTTTTACATTTAGAAATGTATTAGCATTTACATATATGCTAAGACATTATAATCTGTTTCAGTTTGACACAGGCAGCAGTCAGGGCAGGACAGTCTGCCCTGATTGCTGGCTTCTGACACAGCCAGCCCTGGGGCTACTCTAGGTCCCCAGGGCTGACTGTGCAGCCATTCCCTGGGCTTTGTCCGGGCACCAGAGTCCCGATCACCCGACAGAGCAGGGGAAAACCCTTTGATTGTGCTGTGGTCACAAACCATGGCAATCAAAGGGTTAAGTGCTGGGGAACAGGGCTGTGAAGTACAGCTTTGTTCTCCGTGGTGTCAGCCGCCGCAAGCCCTGAGGTCTGAAGCGATGTCAAAAATTGCCGGGCAGGCATTAAGGGGTTAAATAAAGTAAAGGCAGTCCCTGGGTTATGAACAGGGCTGGTTCTGTAGGTTTGTTCTTAAAGAGGTTGTCCATTAAAAAGTTATATTGCATTGCGGCAAGTATGGTCCAAAAAAAGAAAAAAAAAAAACTTACTTACCTAGCTGTCCTCCATTTTTGCTGCGCCCATTGACTTATGGGTCTTCTTGTCCGGGCATAGAAGACAGGCTCGCACTCCACTCATCTACAATGGAACCCTGAAGTCAATAGAAACGTCTCACTGGAAGCAGTGACGATAGACTACAGCCATTTTTTCCTTTTTTTTTTTTTTTTAATACATAATTTGGTCCCAGTGCTATATCTTTTTTTTCTTTTTTTTTTCTTTATGGAAAATCCCTTCAAGTTTTATGTAAGGTTATTATCTGCATCGAAGGTTCCATTGATTGAAGAGGGGGAACCAGACCCATTTTACAATGCACACAAATGGCGGCAGATGGACCCCGTTGACTACAATGGGGTCTGTCTGCTAACAGACTAACTGCAGTGATATCAGATCTCGTGCATCCTGATCAGGCAGGTTTTATACCACAGAGAGATACGTCCAATAACTTACGGAGACTGTACCTGAACCTGCAGCTTCCTGTTGATAACGCTGGGGCTAGGTCAATTTGTTCTTTAGATGCTGCTAAGGCCTTTGATAGTGTGGAGTGGGAATTCTTATGGGCGGTTTTACATAAATTGGGGTTTGGCCAAAAATTTATATCCTGGATTAAGCTGTTTTATACTGATCCCAAGGCCAGGGTGCAGTCCAATAATTTACAATCAGAGACGTTTGATTTGCGAAGGGGAACAAGGCAGGGATGCCCTTTGTCTCCATTGCTGTTTGCCCTGGCAATTGAGCCGTTAGCAGCTCAGATTAGAGCAAACGCCCATATTGAAGGCTTTAGGAGAGGGAGGCTGGAGGACAAAATAGCCTTATACGCTGATGATATCCTCCTTTTTTTGGCTAATACTGGTTGCTCATTGCCAGAGGCAATTAATGACATTAAAAGCTATGGTGCCTACTCTGGGTTGACAATTAATTGGGGGAAGTCTGTCATTATGCCAGTGGATGCCGTGGATCAATTTTCTCTCCCTGGAGATGTACCACTTCTAGTGTCCCATTCTTTCCGATACCTGGGTATAAATATCCTGAATTTACAGGAATTTGGGCGGTTGAATCTGGATCCATTGCTTGTTAAATTTAAAAATAAATTGGATGTCTGGCGTAAATTACCATTATCGATAGCGGGAAGATCAAATCTGGTTAAAATGATTTGGATGCCCCAGTTGTTGTACCTCCTACATAACTCTCCAATCTGGCTCCCCCAGAGATTCTTTTTTAAAGTCAATGCTATTTTCAGAGCCCTTATCTGGGGCAGGACGCAGGCCCGGATAAAGCTAGAAACTCTGCAATTGGCAAAGGACGAGGGAGGGTTGGCAATTCCTAATCCAGCAGTTTACTTCTTGGCAGCACAACTGCAATATATGAGAGATTGGGATGGGGAGGGGGATAAGGATTTAAACTTGAAACTATTACGCCACTATTTTAATTCTCCCAATCTTTATGGTAAACTGGAGGCAAAAACTTTTTTAGTGCACTCCAAAAAGTTTCCAACTTTATATTTGATGCATAAACTGTGGTGGAAATTGCGGGTGGATTTTGGGCTTCAGGGCTGCACATCCTATACCGAGATTTGGAATACCCCCTGGTTGTCCGAACTTTTTGTGCTCCAGGGATTCGAGTCATGGGCATCTAGGGGCCTTCAATATGTCTCTCAACTGCTTACAGATCAGGGGGTGCTTAAAAGTTTTCAGCAATTGCAAATGGAATTTGCTTTACCGCATACACAGCTATATAAATACTTACAGCTTAGGCACGCTTATAATGCAGAAAAATCAGACACAATTCAATATAATGCCAAGTTTATTCCGATAGATCGTGTCAAGAACATCAAAACAACGAAGGGACTAATATCCACTTTATATAAACTTTTGTTGGCAAACTTTTTTTCTAGAAACCCAATAGATTTACATAGTAGGTGGGAAGGAGATATTGGCCCTATAGAGCCTAATATTTGGGAGGAGATACTGAGGACCATACCATTGATTTCAGTGAGTGAACAGCATCGAATCTCTCAATTATTCTTAATACATCGAGTTTACAGAACTCCTCTATTTCTGCATAAAATTGGAATTAGGGCCTCCCCTCTGTGTAATAGGTGTCATGTGCACCCGGCCTCTCTGATGCATATGTTCTGGCATTGCCCTAAACTAGAGCGATATTGGATTTTTGTTGTCCAATTGATCCAGCGTATTTTTCAAATTACAATGGAAATGAATCCGTTGGTTTGTATTTTGGGATATGTAGGAGACTTAACGGTTTCAGAGGCTGAGAAAATCGCGATATCCAGGCTTTTATTTATGGCGAGGAAGTTAATAGCGTCAAAATGGCTGGATGCAGAACCTCCGTCAGCACAGGAGTTTGTTAATAAAGTGAATTGGCTGATTGCTCTGGAGAGAGGGGTGTATTATAAGAGAGGAGTCAAACTTAAATATAATAAAATATGGGCTAAATGGCTGGATACTTCTGGTCTTGCTGCACCGAACTTAGTTAGGCCTAGGGTGTTGGGAGTCTCCGTGTAGAGGTTCCTGGGACTGTGTCTATTGCAGTTGTGTGGATGGAGGCTGTCTGACAGCCAGGTACAATTTTTATTGTGATAAGAACTGACTGTTATTAATATTGCATTGCTATTTGATTGTAGAAATCAGGTGATACCTTTTAGAGGCTAACTGAGTATATTTGATAGGGAGCTTTCGAGAGAACTAGCTCCCTTCTTCAGACATGATGTTATACAAGAAATTGAAAATTCACAGACTTTTTATACACAAAAGACCTGGACCTTCAAAGAATCTTAGAATTCTTAACAATAACAAAATGCAATATAAGCAGAAAGTCATTTACAACAGGTCAAGCAGTCAACTATCTGGAAACTTGTGAGGCATGACGGAGGGGTCAGTATTCCTGCGTCTTATCTAGCAGCCATCAGGCCGTGATTTGTGACCATCACAGTTCACACATAGTTCGACATAAAGCTGGCATGAATATTTAGCCCATTTTGCAGAGTCTGAAATTTTTGCATTAATTTAAATTCCCACTCCTTTCTCTCCCTCTGCGTCTTAAAGTGTCCCATTAAAACCATAATTTTCAGATCTTCAATACAATGGTCATCTCTGGAGAAGTGTTGTGCCACTGGAAGATCAGTTCTGCTGTTATTAATAGTGAATCTATGTGAGTTCATGCGCTGGCTGAGTTTCTGCCCTGTTTCCCCCACATAAAGGCCTGTGATGGGACATTGCATACACATAATCAGATACACCACATTGCTAGACCTGCAGGCCGCCATCAACAGAGACAGTCTGCTCACATACAAAGAGACCCCGCATGAAGACCGAGTGCCCCTAGTTGTAACCTCCAACCCACAGCGTGAGATCCTACGAAACTTTGCCAAGGAACTTCAACCTGCGCTACATAAGAACAATACTGCAAAAAGGGCAATACACTACGTCGAAATCCCTAAAGAAGCATTTATGCTATCTATCATACATGAAAAAACTTTGAGACTCTCGGTTCACATATCATGATCAGAACATGTTTAAGCTGCCCACGACTTTCAACGTGGTCTCAAATCGGGCAGTCCTATCCTATCTTTACCTCTCAATCGAGCCAATCAGGCCTCTCACTGGGTCACCGACCTCCATTATTCAGAGAGAAAAAATAAAAAACACCCAACCTGCAAAGCTGCCCTTCTTATGACAGCCTGTGAGAGTGGGTGGGGACAGAAACCCAAAATGGAAGCACCCCTTCCTTTCCATATAGGTTAAAATCAATGTACACCAAGTATAACGTATGTTTCTGCACACAAAAACATTTCTGAAAAAACGTATGCAAACCTGGGTGCCACTGGCAGGGCTGCGGCACACATGTTATTATACATGTACACACACAGACCGCCGCCAGCGGCACATTTCTGCAAAAAGGGCAATACACTACGTCGAAATCCCTAAAGAAGCATTTATGCTATCTATCATACATGAAAAAACTTGAGACTCTCGGTTCACATATCATGATCAGAACATGTTTAAGCTGCCCACGACTTCAACGTGGTCTCAAATCGGGCAGTCCTATCCTATCTTTACCTCTCAATCGAGCCAATCAGGCCTCTCACTGGGTCACCGACCTCCATTATTCAGAGAGAAAAAATAAAAAACACCCAACCTGCAAAGCTGCCCTTCTTATGACAGCCTGTGAGAGTGGGCGGGGACGAAACCCAAAATGGAAGCACCCCTTCCTTTCCATATAGGTTAAAATCAATGTACACCAAGTATAACGTATGTTTCTGCACACAAAACATTTCTGAAAAAACGTATGCAAACCTGGGTGCCACTGGCAGGGCTGCGGCACACATGTAATTATACATGTACACACACAGACCGCCGCCAGCGGCACATTTCTGCAAAAAGGGCAATACACTACGTCGAAATCCCTAAAGAAGCATTTATGCTATCTATCATACATGAAAAAACTTTGAGACTCTCGGTTCACATATCATGATCAGAACATGTTTAAGCTGCCCACGACTTTCAACGTGGTCTCAAATCGGGCAGTCCTATCCTATCTTTACCTCTCAATCGAGCCAATCAGGCCTCTCACTGGTCACCGACCTCCATTATTCAGAGAGAAAAAATAAAAAACACCCAACCTGCAAAGCTGCCCTTCTTATGACAGCCTGTGAGAGTGGGCGGGGACAGAAACCCAAAATGGAAGCACCCCTTCCTTTCCATATAGGTTAAAATCAATGTACACCAAGTATAACGTATGTTTCTGCACACAAAAACATTTCTGAAAAAACGTATGCAAACCTGGGTGCCACTGGCAGGGCTGCGGCACACATGTAATTATACATGTACACACACATGTACACACACTCTCGGTTCACATATCATGATCAGAACATGTTTAAGCTGCCCACGACTTCAACGTGGTCTCAAATCGGGCAGCTTAAACATGTTCTGATCATGATATGTGAACCGAGAGTCTCAAAGTTTTTTCATGTATGATAGATAGCATAAATGCTTCTTTAGGGATTTCGACGTAGTGTATTGCCCTTTTTGCAGAAATGTGCCGCTGGCGGCGGTCTGTGTGTGTACATGTATAATTACATGTGTGCCGCAGCCCTGCCAGTGGCACCCAGGTTTGCATACGTTTTTTCAGAAATGTTTTTGTGTGCAGAAACATACGTTATACTTGGTGTACATTGATTTTTAACCTATATGGAAAGGAAGGGGTGCTTCCATTTTGGGTTTCTGTCCCCGCCCACTCTCACAGGCTGTCATAAGAAGGGCAGCTTTGCAGGTTGGGTGTTTTTTTATTTTTTCTCTCTGAATAATGGAGGTCGGTGACCCAGTGAGAGGCCTGATTGGCTCGATTGAGAGGTAAAGATAGGATAGGACTGCCCGATTTGAGACCACGTTGAAAGTCGTGGGCAGCTTAAACATGTTCTGATCATGATAATGTGAAACCGAGAGTCTCAAAGTTTTTTCATGTATGATAGATAGCATAAATGCTTCTTTAGGGATTTCGACGTAGTGTATTGCCCTTTTTGCAGAAATGTGCCGCTGGCGGCGGTCTGTGTGTGTACATGTATAATTACATGTGTGCCGCAGCCCTGCCAGTGGCACCCAGGTTTGCATACGTTTTTTCAGAAATGTTTTTGTGTGCAGAAACATACGTTATACTTGGTGTACATTGATTTTAACCTATATGGAAAGGAAGGGGTGCTTCCATTTTGGGTTTCTGTCCCCGCCCACTCTCACAGGCTGTCATAAGAAGGGCAGCTTTGCAGGTTGGGTGTTTTTTATTTTTTTCTCTCTGAATAATGGAGGTCGGTGACCCAGTGAGAGGCCTGATTGGCTCGATTGAGAGGTAAAGATAGGATAGGACTGCCCGATTTGAGACCACGTTGAAAGTCGTGGGCACCTTAAACATGTTCTGATCATGATATGTGAACCGAGAGTCTCAAAGTTTTTTCATGTACATAAGTACAATAGACTCAAATACATATTCCCAGTCCCCTCTCTCCTTTCCTTTCGGCAACCACCAAACCTGCGGCGCATTATTGTCCGGAGCGCTCTGAAGGCCCCAACTGAAAATGGCACCTCACCCTGCCTGCAGAACAGGTGCAAGACCTGCAGGCACATCCACACTGCTGACAGTGTACCTGTCCCACAGTCACAGCAGGTGCACAGAACTAGGGGGACATTTTCCTGCAGGTCTAGCAATGTGGTGTATCTGATTATGTGTATGCAGTGTCCCATCACAGGCCTTTATGTGGGGGAAACAGGGCAGAGACTCAGCCAGCGCATGAACTCACATAGATTCACTATTAATAACAGCAGAACTGATCTTCCAGTGGCACAACACTTCTCCAGAGATGACCATTGTATTGAAGATCTGAAAATTATGGTTTTAATGGGACACTTTAAGGCGCAGAGGGAGAGAAAGGAGTGGGAATTTAAATTAATGCAAAAATTTCAGACTGCAAAATGGGCTAAATATTCATGCCAGCTTTATGTCGAACTATGTGTGAACTGTGATGGTCACAAATCACGGCCTGATGGCTGCTAGATAAGACGCAGGAATACTGACCCCCTCTGTCCCGCCTCACAAGTTTCCACATAGTCGATTGCTTGACCTGTTGTAAATGACTTTCTGCTTATATTGCATTTTGTTATTGTTAAGAATTCTAAGATTCTTTGAAGGTCCAGGTCTTTTGTGTAAAAAAGTCTGTGAATTTTCAATTTCTGTATAACATCATGTCTGAAGAAGGGAGCTAGTTTCTCTCGAAAGCTCACCATCAAATATACTCAGTTAGCCTCTAAAAGGTATCGCCTGATTTCTTCACTCTTCTACTACTTTCTATGGCTAACACGGTACAACATTATACTACTTGCTATTTGATTGTAATGGATATTTACTGCTCTGAATCTGGAGATGGATTTGGGAGGTGGGCTGGGTTGTGTTTTGGGGATAAAAGCTGAAATTTGGTCGTACAATGACATATACTGTATTCTATTTGTACTACTTTATATATGACCAATAAAAAGTTTATTGTTAAAAAAAAACAATGGGGTCTGTCAATTTTAATGAAAAAAATAAACAACACCTGGTGTCCAGGTCTCTACTATTGTATGGCCTATATTTTTGGTTAGTTTAGGATCATACTAGTCCGGTCATAAGTTTTGGTTTTTTTTTTTTGTTTTGTTTTTTTACTTAGGAAGGTTTATGTCTTACTCTCTTTTTTGATGTACATCTCCAATGTCTTCATTTTTAGACTGTACCTCCTTTGTACCCATTTGCAAATGTGTTTCTGTGTTTTGCAATGTTAAAAATTTTGGAAAATGCCTTAATAAAAATCTATTATTGAAAGAAAAAAATAAACAACATGCTGCTCTATTTTTGCTGTCCTTCTCAACAAAACTTGCGACGCGTTCAAGGTAAATGGGGCGAGTGCTGTGGAACAGATACTTTTCTTTGTAACTACAGCAAAAAAAAATTCTGTTTTGGGTATTTATTTTAAAGCACCATTGATTCCAGGGCGCTGTACATTCGAGGGGTGGGGGTTCTATATATAACATAAGTCAACCAAATACAATGGTGATGATAAACAACTGGTACAGAGGGAGAGCCCATCCCGCAAAGGCTTAGGGCGGTTTGCCGTCCGTCATTTGTCCCATTTTGCGGGTGTCCCCACGGCCGCGGGGGGGGACAGCTTTTCTCCCCGATGAGCGGAGAACAGCCCTTCCCCCTCCCATTGAGATGTTCATATTCTGTCCGGAAACCGGGCGGAAGAATGAACATGTTCAATGTTTTACCGCCGGCGTCAAAACCGTCGGGCGGAAAACCCGTGCAGTGGGGACTGCTGCACGGGTTTTCCATAGAGCACAATTGTGCTCATTTTCGGCCGATTTTTCAGGCGGTCTGAAAAACCCGCAAACCGGCTGAAAAACCGTCCGAAAACCCGTGCCGTGGGGACATGGCCTTACAGTCTAGTAAGGAAATAGGGAGTTTAGGGAAGGGTTAACACCCTTGTAGTGTTTCCTCAAAAAAAGAAATCGGTCGCACACACCTTGGTTCTGTGGAGGCTCGGTGCCGGGATTTTCATCCCTGTGTAAAGCTTCAGTAACTTCACAGTACACCTCCTCTTGATTTCATGAAATATACCATTTATGTACAGCGATCATATAGATTCCCAGTATCATAACTCTCCATGGTGCAACCATTATGTGAAATACTGCAAAGGGTAATGTTGTCGAGTCAAGATACATGTGCAACGTTTTGGCAGGGTGACCTCCTGGTCACACCTGGAGGAAGAGAGAGTCTGGTGGCACCTGTGTAAGCGGCTGCAGTGTATAACGTGCAATGTCGCTGAAGGAGTGAGGGAGAGCCAAGATGCCCGGCGCCAAAGTAAATGGGCGTGACCCATCATCTAACACCAATAGTATGAGTCATATGAAAGTTGGCTGTTTGTAACTCTGGAACAATTCCTGTTTTTGCACTATTTTGGTGTTTACATTTTTTCTACAATTTGTTATGGATTTTAAAAATGAAGAAATAAGTATTTTGGGGAATTTTTATGAAGTTTTCCTGTCTGCCTCTGCTTTGGTTTTTTCAATCTGGTATTCAGAGTTCTTACATATGTAACTCCAGGACTACCTGTAGATAATACAGAAACATTTTTGTTCATTCTAAATTTATATTTTTTTTTTATTCAGCTTTTTTTTTCACTTTTGTTATTTTTCTCTAGAATTGGATATCAATATTTCTAATATTTTACTTGTACCCACTGGAGGGCAGCAAAACCACAGACCTATGTTTTATAGCTGCTCAGCCTAGGACGCTATATACCAGAGGTTACATAAAGGGAAATGGCCCGTCTGTTGAGTAAGGCTGTGCAGTTGAACTGGGATCTTGAAGGAGAGGAGACTTGTAGACTTTGTATGTATTACATATTCATATTGGGTAACAACAATAATATATGTCCAAAAACACTCCATAAGTCGGAATTTGGATGCTTGGTTATAGTTCACGGCGCTTTGGGAGCAGTGTGCGTGCGTGGTGTGGGGAGATGGATGCCGGTTCCCGCTCGGCGTCCTTCAACGCGCGGGCCGCATGTGCGGAAGTTTTTCCTTCCGCGCATGCACGCTGGTGCGGGACCGCTGGTAGTGGGGCATCGGCCTCTCTCCTTTCGAACACTGCGCATGCGCCGCATTATGCCTCAGCTGTAGTGGTTAGACGCGGCAGCATTTAACTGGGGAGAGTTCACTGTGTGTGTATACCGCTTGAAAAAGCAAAGACTTGCGAAACGCGCGTCGGGGCGACTGGTCTATTTCATCTCTTCTGGTGAGGCACTTTGGGCCATTGAGACTAGCAATACTTTCTGACATTCTTTTCTAATTTGAGGCTCTTTATGTCACATAACAGCTTGTGATATTGTATAGTGAGTATGTATGTTGTGATGCATTTTGTAAGAGACATATGTAATGTTCTATCTAATGAATAATAATGGTTAGACTGTGTATGTTGAAACTGGATTGCCGTTTTTGTATTATATTGTTATATACGTTAACTTATACCTTGCTTATAGTGAATAGACCCGTCTTATATGGGACCTCTTATGGAGACCTTGTGTGTCTTTTTTTTTTGTTTTAATGCATTAAATTTTGTGATTGAAGAAATGTTGTTTAAAGAGGAAGAAAAGTGACAGGACATAGTTCAGAAATATATCCGCAAAAGGACAAAAAAGGTAAAACATTAATAAGCTATGTGTAGTACTGGAGTATGCATAACTTTCATGCTTATGATAAACAAAGCAGATCTAAGTTCTACATCTTTAAAAGCCGACATTTCTCTTGTTCTATGTGATAAGGACATGCGCATGTAGAGAATTCTAATGTCGAAAAGTACACAGGTAAAGAGAGAGAAGTGTAATCATTAGGTGAGCATTAATTTGCTGAAAGTCGTGCTCGCGATCCTAAATCTCCCTACTTTTTGTCTCTGTTTCAACAACGAAAGTGGTGGGGAGATTGTATGAGATTTTCAAGTGCAACGCGTGATAGTGTATATTTGAACCCTATTTGTCAACCTGTCTTGAAGTTTGGTGTGAGGGATGACTTCCAGAATAATTTAGGCCAATGGTGAGTCAGGTAGCATTAAAATATGTTGAATCACCGTTTGATAAGAATAGGAATTTCATCCATACCAATGTTAAATAATGCAATTCTTGTGTGAGAACGATATGGTGGGACAAATAGAATTGCTGGAATCATAACCCTCACCCTGATGCCATTAATGTGTTTGTGTAATCACTGGGCATGACCACCACATGTTATGTGACAAAAGAACCAGCTCCATACCGACAGTTCCTCTAGCTGACTTATTATGAAGATCCTGGGAAGATATGGAGACAGTTTCGACGGAGTAAGATTTACCACCTAAGGTGAAATCTTCTTGAAAGGGTCCAAGTGGATGTGACGCACGCTTTTGAGTTGCTTAGGGTTGAGATTTTGAGCGCCTTCCACCATTCCTCTACCGAGATGGAGTGTTTAGACATCTTCCATTTCCAATTTGAGCATGTGGTGTCTAGGGTTTAACATGTCCAGTCTGCAATCCGTTAACGTAGATAGAGGCAGCCGAAAAGGCCCTTCACATTGGCGATGGGTTAGATCCAATATGAAAGTCATATGGAAGGGGGATTTGGCAATGGTTAGTCGAAAGAGAGCTAGGTAAGAGGAAAACTGCATGCTAATTTGAAGTATATCATGTAGAACTGTGAGTTAGGTAAAGAGAATGGGAAGCAAGATATGCAAATGAGCTGAGTGAAACCCCTTCAGTAGAAAAAATATTGTCCGCAAGCACCCAAACTCCTCTGGAAATCCTCAAGCTCTAAACGGATGTCTGGAATAGCTCATTGTATTAACGAGAGACAGTGGGGCAGTTTTCCTATCGTTACGTATGTTTGTTTGTTTACCCGTATGATGTTTTCTGCGCCATACTCAGCAGAGCAATGTTGGGTGGTAGACAGGGCCAGTGTTGCGAAGAGGGGTGTGTGAGGAAATCCTAATAAGTTGCCATAAGGTTGGTCCTTAGACAGAGCTCGAGGATAAAGCACGCATTGTGTTCACATCATGTGTCCAAACGGTTGTAAATGTGAGGGACATTCCAATGGAGAAAGGGTCCAGTTCGCCAGATAGGGAACTTTGTATATGTCCCATGAGATTTAGGGACAGGCCATTCCTTCCTTGCTTTTTGTGGTGGAGATAAAGATACTTGTTTCCGATGTAGCTGAGGTTTTTTAGACCCCCAATTACTTTATAAGTAAGTCAGGGTTGGAGTTGTTCTGCATACAGGGCGTAGGAATGAGTTATTAAAGTGAAGAGCTTGTGCTAGGTATAATGTGATCTTGGATGAAGAAGTCATTTAGTTGAAGGTTTGATTATAGCTATCCGCATGAACAGAGATAAAACTCCCGAATGGTTCGTCACCTTCAGCCGTTAGTGATGAGTAGGCACGCCCAAACCAATTCTGATCAATGGTTGTTGGGGAAAAGGTGTGGGAAAATTTTAATCTCCAGTGATTACACATTATATGAGTCGACCATGTATAAATTAAAATGGAGCGCTGTTTGGATCGAATCCAGGAGGTGCAGATGTGTTGGAGCGAAAGAATTGGGTTGATGTTTGTAATTATGTGGTTTATTACAGCGAACACCTGTCGCAGCATACAATGAGTTAGTATCTAGTAGAGCGGAATCTGAAACGTTCCGGTTCTTTGGCACAGTAATAGAAGAATGTCATTGCTGTTACAAGACTTCCTTTGATGGAGCTACCGGGGCAATTGTCAGAACACCTTGCAATGTAGGGAGTATAACCTTTATCAGTCTCTGACATGGGTCTCAATTGCAAAATCGAAAATCAATGGGGGTGAACGCGGGCATCCCTGATCAGTACCATTAGAAATATTAAAGGAATGCGCGACAAAAAGCGCAGAGGGTAGACGGTGGGCAGAAGTGGAAGTATTTAATGGGTAATTGCCGTAAAGATTGGACGTCAGATAGCAAAAGTTTAGATGGAGGACCTCCCTTAGAGTATGGCTCAACTAATAGCGATCAATGCCGTTTCTCCATCGAGAGGAAAGCAGTACCGCTGGAGTTCTCTTATCTGTGTTATTTAGAAACTGTCAATACGGTTTAAGAAACTCGTCGGATTCCGCTCCGTCGTGGCGTCCCTGAACTGAAGAACCTACTTGGTGTTCCGGAGAAAACTTGATAGTGAGGGATGGAGAACTACATTCACGCTAGTTGGTGCGTGTAATTTTTTTGGCGAGCAAAAAGTTAAGTGGCCTAAATTAACAGGGGAAATCGCGGTCTATATTTGACATTATGTCATGTTGGTTTGCCAGTTGTAGGTAATAGTCACAATTGTGGCCCGCTAACATCGTTCTGTCTTTTGCGGAGGGGAATTTTGCATTAGTGAAAGAATTAAAGAGTATCTAGCAGATGTGTCATAAGGGGAGTTTTGAAAGAGGCTTTATAGTATTCATTATTCGACCCATATGGGCTGGTGGAGTTTGTTTCTTTGGGACTGATTAATGAGGCAAGTGGAGTTTCTGTAGAGTATTAGGTGAGGTTGAGAGGAGGTAGCCTGAGCTTTCTGAACACTTTTGAGGTAGGGGCAAGGATTACTTTAAAAAAGATTTGGCATATGCGGGAATATCAACAGGCGTATAGAGAGGGGTATGCTTTAAGATTTGTATAACGCTTATGGATACGTAGATCGAGGAACGAAGAGAGTACACGACAGATATCCCTGTGTGTGCTATATCTTATAGGTCTATGTTTACATGATGTGAGAGATTTTAGATTTGGTCCTGGAGCTTGTTTACCCTTCGGCTTAGCGAATTGTGTCCGTGGGATCCCCCTGCATATAAAAATTCCACCTGAGTCTGGATTAAGAGATGGCTTCATGAGTTTGTGGAGATCTATAGTACTTGCAATTTGATGTCTTAAAAAGAACGCAAGTTCATCTATGTTTAAGGGAGAAGGGGGCTTCTGTTCAGGCCATCACTTCGCGGATTATTTCTAACATTTCGTTTAGATTTCTCCTCCCTTTGCGTTTGTTGTCGTCAGATGTCAATTTTATGGAAAATTAACCTCTGATGAAAGTCCTTGTGGTGCGCTAGCAGAGAGTGGAAGGCAGTGTGATACAGAAGCGCAGTTTCAAGTCAACAATATTCCTTTTAAGGAAGTCTAGGACATGTCATCAACAATTGGAGGTCCGATTTTCAGCAGATTAGGTGTTCCAGTGTTCAAGATGGAGTAAGTAGTGGGGAGGGGATTGTGTCTACTATGCGTGAGGGAGGTACTAGGGGCATGGTCCGAACCTGTTTCTAATGCATGGTCAGTGGAAAAGATCGATGGATAGGGCTTGTCTATTAACAAGAATAAAGTTATTCGTGAGTAGGATTTGTATTATGGGGCCGAAGATAAAACATGAGAAGTCTGTTTTTCCTCAGGATGCGAGTAAGCGCAGTTGGATCATGTAAGTTGTCCCGTGTTTCTAATAAAGACTCAAGTCGCCTGTGTTTATGGAGGAGAGTGCGGGGGACCTTTGTCTATGTCCTGTATCAATACATATTTAAGTCCCCGCCATCATATAATGTGGGTTGCCCCGTTGCAGGGACTTGTTGCTTTATCAATTACCCTTTGTATATAAACGTCGTGTGCTGTCGCTTTATTGGTGCGTCAGGTAGAGTGTGGCAGTGGTGTAACTCAACCCCAGTCTAGTAAGCAGTGCTGAGAAAATATATGTATCTGCGTTCTCATTCGATTAATGTCAATTGCGTGTTAGGAGAAAGTGAGCTCAGTCTTCTTTAATAAAGTCTGCCACTCCTGCCTTTTTTTTTTGAAAGGATGTAGAGATAGTGCATGGGAATTTCTTATGTCGCGGCCTGATGGGCCCATTCTAGTCGACACTTCAGGGAGTGTGCTCTGAGGAGGAAATAGACAAGATGCTGCTCTTGGATTTTCAGAATGTGTCTCTGTCTATGAGGGTTGCACGTTTTGGAAGGGCGAATTGATTGTCGCGTTAACATTTTTAAAGTGATAATTTTAATCCCCATAGATACCGGCTCTGGGTAAGAGGTGGTGTAATTAGCCGAAGGTAAGTGCA
Source organism: Phyllomedusa bahiana (assembly GCA_025379985.1). Classification (NCBI taxonomy): domain Eukaryota; kingdom Metazoa; phylum Chordata; class Amphibia; order Anura; family Hylidae; genus Phyllomedusa; species Phyllomedusa bahiana. The sequence continues at coordinate 66,177 of JAODAL010018437.1, forward strand.
TAGGTCACAACTCACTGGGAGAGAGTAGAAACTATAGAAGGTAAGAAAACGACATCTTGCAGTACATGGCAGAGAAAAAACTGAATGGAACGTAAACTGTGAGGGGCAAGAAGTAAGTACATAACATATCATGGAAAAAATAAGAAAAAGCAAAACAGAGTTCCCAAAAAAAATGGATAAGAATTTCCAAGCGTGGGAAAAATGTCCGTCGGCAGGAGGCACGCATGGGTCACAGAAACCGCAAAGAAAGACAAAATATAAAGCAAAATATAAAAAGGCTATATAACTTGAGCCAGGGATTTATCAATGGCATGTCACCCAAATCCTGGTTCAGTCAGTTGGACCCAGATTCTGGCTTTACGTGTTTTTCGGTCCAAATGGGGTAATTATTTTATGGTCTATCTCTTCTTATTCTTGGAGGAGTATTGGAATGGTGTTGTGTGTAAAGTACCAAGATTGCAGAAGATCTTTCAGCATTGAGGGAGTGAACCAAACGGAGGTAACATTATCCCGAAAAGATATAATATTTACTGGAATTCACCAATGTAAGGAATCTCATGGTCTATGAGAACTATATCGTGAATGGGTAAATTTCTTTTCTTTGGAGCATAGTTCCATGCTGATAAGGTAAGGATAAATATTTTTTTTAAATGGTTTTTATTAACATAATCCATGGATACATACAAAATGGAAGCAGCAATTACAAATAGTATCATAAAATCTTTCCATTTACAAATATTTTATCAAAAATTACAATATGATTATTTAGCCAAGGACAACGTTAACTTTTTTTTTTTTTTTGTTATTGCTTAGTTTCTAAAAAAAACATGGTAAACATTACACAGTCTTTGTGCATATCGCGAAGCTAACAGTATCGTTTGCAGACTCAATTACGATTGTGTATAGAAGCAACAATAAATCATAAAACCCTAATTAACTTTTAAAGCTTTGCAGTGTTGCTCATCTCCCTTGTTTTTTTTATATGCATTAGTCAAGGAGGGTAGGCGCGGTCCGCCCCTTCCCGCTCGAGTAATCAGATCGTGTCCGGGGGGGGGCGGCATTTGCTCCCGCAGGCCACTATATTACCTATGCCCAGTATCTATTAATTTTGGTTATCTTCTACGAGCAGATGTCCATTGAGAGCCAATAGCTCTGCGCTTAGAGGAACCTCTCTTCCGTCGGCATAATCTATTGGATCTAGCACCGCCGTTTTGCCTACCCTGGTTACATATAAGTTTTTTTTATTAGGCTCGCAAATTCAGCGCTTTTTATTACCCTCAGTATCCGGTCGGGCATTGTGTTTTATATCTTTCAGTCCATATGCTCAAAAGTGAACGCTTCCTCACCCTTTTGTTCTTTCTGCGAGGCCGGCTCTTACCCGAGTCCATGTCGCATTAGAAGATCGAGTTTATTTATAGAATAAGTCCAGAGTGGGACTGTCACGGGCTGAAGCGATACCTGTGCATGTGATAGCTGGCGCTGCCGCAGCCACAACGTGTAGTATTCCTTTTTGTTCCCGCGCCTGGTTCGTTTCTTGTCCCTGTCTCGTTGGCTCAGTACCGAACAGCGGCGCTCATGATAGAAACTAGGCAAACAATGACACGTCAAGGGGGAATTGGTTTATATACTCTGTTTGTAGATGGAGACAAAAACTCCCGGTGTTTTAAGGGGCGCATATTCCGCATAGGTGCAGATGAATCAGGTCGCAGCGAGCGATCACATTTGAAACAGTTTGTCATTTTGTGGAACCTGCCAATACGATGCCCCTTAATCGGCGTAAGATGGGCCTTGTGCGCAACTTTATATAATTATGTTCACTACCTAAGCAGCGGGCAGAAATTTAGTTAAGAGTCGAGCTAGTGCTTTAGTTCATCGTAGGCTTGGGGAGATGTCAGCGTCTCTTTTCCGACATCTAGGTAGGCCAAAAGTGGCGTTTCTGTTCGTTAGTCCAAGTTTCTAAAAGATACTTATAAGCGTCCGACAGTTGTGCTCGCCTTGTGGGATGGGTTTAAGAACACACGGGTACAAAGAATCTGTGTCCCGCAGTGCATCGTTGGTAGGTGTCGTTTCACTGCTGATATATAGCTAGATACCTGCAGGTAATTAAAGAACAGAATAATCAGGGATATAGGGTAGAGGCTTTGGTCAGAAGAGCAATAGACACTGTGTAGTTCAAGAAGAAAAGCCCAAACTTCTGGGATAGGATGTACATCTGTTTGTAGTTGTTCGGGATTGTACTTGAGAAGTGTTTTTACGTGTGGAGTCGCTAGGGTCTTTGGCCATTGTCTTAAAGAAGTGTTTGTGCTTTTCCTTCCCAGGAAGGTTGGGTTACTGTTGAGAGAGACAAAATGGAGAGTATCTGGGTTCAAAAGTTTTTGTGTGCCTAATCTTTTCGCCATGCTCTCCTCCGATTTCTCGGCATAGTCAGCTGATCCTCCTTGTCACCGTTGAGGGAGTTGCTCCATAAGTAGATGTAGAAAAATTACTGTGTGATGATACGTGTTAACTCCTTATGATCTAATGAACTCGGTCGCGTGAAGATGTTGTATGATTGCCATGCCAGTCTGTCAGAAAACGATCCTAGGGCTTGCCAAAGTTATGATAAAGGCGAATATTAGGAAATCCCTAGTGCCCCCATGGTAGTCGCGGCGCTTGTTGTAGCACAATGAGAGGGATAGCGGCTTTCATAGAGGTTGCCATATGTAAATTGTCTGTACTGCGTACATTGTGTGTGCTTTGGCATCACCGTTCGGCCGTCGAAGGTATATCGGAAGCATGTGAAAAATGTACAGGAGGGCGGGATGTGCTACATTTTAATTATGAAACTCATCTCCTCCTGAGTAAGGACAAGTGGAGGTCGGCCCATTATTTTCTGTTGTGCACCAATTCCCCTGAATATGGGGACATGTTGTGCGCAGAATATAATGTTATTCTTGGAACGTTTTGTCCGCAGCATATCCCATAAGTGATGTTTCTAGCTCGATCGTGCATCCATCTGATCTGAGAGCCTCGCGACCGAGATGGCCTGCGCAGGAGAGCTTTCAAGAGCATACCCTCGTCCTTTTGTCCACATTGATTGTGTAACGCCAGAGGAATTGGTTGTGGGTGGTGGGTTTTCGGGGGGTGGTGCTGTGATGGTGAATTGGGGGTGGGGGGGTGGGGTGGGTTTTGGTTGTGGTGTTATGTGATGGTAATGGGGTGTGGGGTGTACGGTGGGGGAGGGTGTTTGGGGGGGGTTGAGGAGTGTGAGGGGTCGTGTGGGGTGTCGTATGTAGTGGGGGTATGGTGGTGGGATTGGGCCGGTGGTGTTGTGTTGTGTTGAGTCGTGGTGGATGGGGGGTGGGTGTGGGGTTGTGTTGTCCTGTGTGCGTGGTTGTGGTGGGTGATCGTTGTTTTGTGTTCTTTTGACTTGGATGTGGCTGTTGGGTGGTGTGACTTGGGTATTTGTTGGGTGAGTTGTGGGTGGGTAGTCGGGTGGTTTTGATGTTTCCTTTGTTTGTTCTCTAAATGGGTGTTTTTTGGGGTGTGCGGTAGGTGGGCTGTGTGGGTGTGATTGGGTTTGGTGGGGGTTGGTTGTTGGTGGGTGTGGTGTGGGGCTCTTTGTGTTGGTAGAGGGAGGAATTGTGGGCGTAGTAGTTTGGGTTGTGGTGTTGGTTGTTGGGTGGTTGTGGTTGGTGGTTGTTGGGCTGTGGGGAGGTAGGGGGGTGTGGGGGGTGTGATGGGTGTTGGGTGTGTCTGGGAGCTGTGTATGAGGGCGTCTTGGTTTGGGTTTGTTTTTTTGGTTTTTTCTAGTTGGGTTGTTTTTGTGTTGTTTGGAGTTGACTAATCAGTCTTTCTATTCGCGTTTGGTTTGCTATGTTGATTTTGTTGTTGTGTGTGCATAGTGCGTGGTTATGTTTTGTGTCTTTCGAGCTGTGTAGCGTGTTCTGTGTGTGTGAGGTTTAGCTGTATTGTAGATGGCTCTTACATTGTTGGATTTGGACTTTTGCGTGCTTAAGAATCGGCTTGGTGTGTTTGGGTTTGTTGGCGGTAGTCATCGTCCTGTGTCTGGTGTGCTGGTTGTAATGTTAGTGGTTGGTCAGCGTATGGCTTTTGCATTGTATGTTTGGGCAGCGTGAAGTAGGGGAGGTATATGTCTAGATTAATCCAAAGCCAAGATATGGTGCTTTTGTCTTTTATGGGTTTATATATAATATAATAGTGGACGGCCACTGGGATGTCTCTGCAGGCGGTACTTGGGGTTGCAGATGGTGGTCGACTACGTCTTCAGGGGTTTTGTGCTGAGTTGTGTTGTGTCTGCTGATGAAATGTGTTGCTGATTTTACCATCCACGGAAATCTGACTTTTAGTCGGCTGCTTGTACATGTCTCTAGATGGTTACAGGCGAATCAACAAACTGGTTATCCATATACAGTCAGATATAGGAGTTAAATTCTGCTGGGGTTCCGATGTCATTAGAAGAAGGTCGGTTCGAGCTTAGGCTGTGACATTGTAGCGGTCTCTGTCTTGGGGACGCGAAAGAACACCTGCGTACAATGGTGACTGAGGATTTGATAAAGGAGGGGTCTATGGGACAAAGTTAATAGTCATGGGTGAGTGTGGACATCACATCTGTTTTAGCTCCTATGATCAGAGGTTCTTTAGGATGGGAAAGCTGTGGTTGTTAATAAAGAAAGGTTGTCGTGGCATTTGGAGAGCATATGGGCGAGGATGCCGACTGGAAGTAGGTATGACCCAAATACGCGACGTGAAAGAGTTAGCATCCTAGAAATCGGCCAGGAGTCCTTGTATCACAAGGCACTTTTCGGCACTCCAGGCTAAGAAGCATGGAACCGGGTGCGTCTTCCGACTCGCGCCTGGCGCTATGGCCATTCATAGTCTGTTCTCACATTTTTTGGTAGGATGCGATCTAGATATACTAGCCATTCTGATGCTGGGATGTATTATGGCCGCGTGTGATAAAGTTTGCCATCCTGGCGCATGCCATAATCTTTGCTAAACACTTTATAGTCCTGATTTCAGCAGAGATAAATTTGGGTTGGGGTCTATATGACTGTCAGCAATAAGTAGGGGGCTGTTTGTGGGCTTTGCAGTGAGTATAGGTGCGAGAGTCGTGAAAAGGCATTACTCTCCTTAGATTGGAAATATAGGTCGTTGTACAAGTTCCCGCCCTGCCAGGGGGAGATTTCTTGCGCTTAACACTCTTATAAAATTCTGCTGGAAGACGTCCGGGACCCAGGGTTTTCCGCCATTTGCGTCAGTCCATACCATCACCCCCACGGGCGTCCCTCCTCTGCTGTAATGTCTGTCGGCTTCCATAAAGGGCTCTCTGTTCTCTCCCGAGATCTCTGGTAATTACGATAAGACTTGTGTTCCAGAAAAGGATGTGTCACCTTCTTGAGCATGTCATAGGGAGTCTTGCTCATAAAGTGATTATGAGAAGTATACAAATTCTTTGTCTCCAAGTATACCCATGTTATGTCAGGTACCTGTCCTGGAAGAGGCTGGATTTTTATTGTGCCCGTCAGTATAGGTCGGATTGCGTAGACGACCTACGGTTTTGCTGTTGATTCTCTCGAGTCTTGCCCATCCTATTACCAAGTCTGATATTATTGGTTCAGTTGCGCAGTTCAGTTGGAGCTTAGCTTCACCCTTGGAGAAAACGTGTTCAAACAGGTTTGGTGCTCTCGTGTAAAAAATGTTGGTTTTGCGGCTGGGGAGTCTATAGAGACGCTATTCTGTGGTGACGTAAGACTGGCATGCAATACGTCCGTGAAATTTCATTTTAGCTTCTTTACGTTTCATGGTAACATTATGCTAATTCAATATGCTTGGCGCATAACCCGCGCCTGTGCAGCATGTCGACTCCACATAAAGGGTGTGTTGGCGATGAACCGGCAGTATGGTGCAGGAATTGCATCCAGAGTGAGGTCAGGATAAATTGAGATATTTCTTGAATCTAGATCTGGGAGTCATCCTTCTTCCTTTATGGCCTGGAGGAAATTATCTTGGTGCGGAAGACAACGTGTAAGTTTGGCTATTCAATCTCGAGGAAGGGATGGCCAAGGCAATATTTTTAGGTAAGATGGTTTGGGGAGACGCGCTGATGAATCCGCAGGTCTTCTGTGGAGCTTATAATTCTGATGTCCCCGAGGGAGGACAATGGAGAACATCGCGAGGTCTGAGAAGTATGAGGAAGTTGTATTTCTATCATTAACAGATTCTGGATTTCCTCTGAGGAGAAATGTTGTTATGTCGTGAGCGGGTCTTCAAGATCTAACACATTGGCAGATAAAATAAATACTTATTCTTCAAGGGCTGAGATTGTGTCAATAAGGAGATGTGGGGATGTAGTAAGTTCAGCCATTTTTTTTCAACTTTGGTCTGTTTGGCAACCAGGTTCTGGATATCAGAGTGGAAATCTCCCATCATCTGTTTAAAGTCCGCTTGCAGTGTTTCTCTGACAGAGGTGAACATTCTCTTTAGTGACTGTTCAGTAAGTTTGAGTTGAATCCCAGTGGGTCTTGGCTTTCCATATTACAGACTCTGGATGCGAAGAAGATGGAGATAAATTGGGAACGGTAACATTTTTTCCGCTCCTGAGATTGAGAGGGGTTTTTTGGAAGAGTTCTGTGAGCTTGGGAGGCTTCTGTTTGTTTGTTTTCTTCGAGGTGCCCCCCATGATGTGGGAGAGAGATGTAGAAAAACAAGTTTGTGGGTTTTTTTTTTTGCTTTTTTTTTGTGCAATGATTTAGAGCTTCAAAGATGGAGATTTTGTGGTATAGTCTCCTGTGTAGGGGGTAGTGCAGGAGGATATTTCGCAGGAGAAATGAAGTACTTAGTCTCCAAGCAGAAATTCAGTGTTGGGAAAGTTAGTTATACAAAAAGTTCTGGGGTAATTTATCCTTGAGTTTTCAAGTCATAAAGGTGGGAGAGACTGCCTTCTGTAGAGCTGCACACAGTAGTAACAGTAATAATGAGAAGGGTGCAGAGTCTGTTTAATTTGTGTCTTATTTATGTTGAAAATGTCCAGGCATCAGGTGTTTAAGATTACAAAGAGTATTCACCAGGATAATAGGCAGTTTTCTAGTAGGATTTAAGGAGCCAGGTTTACATAATTAGAGAAGGGGACTCCCTGTTTTGTCACAGAAGAAGCTCTCTAATGCAGCTTTGTTATGTGTCTGTAATGGAGGCTTGCAGACTTTAGCTGGGTGTTACTCCTGTGTTTTCCCCGGGGTGTGTTCTCTGAAAGCTGTGCTTATAATACTCCCCAGAGGTTGTGGGGCAGAGGTTATGCTGCCAGAGCTGTAAAAACCCCACTCTGATAAAAGATCTGGTGGCCTGAGCAGAGACAGGTAGTTAGTTATCTGTTTTGCAGAAGCACTGAGGCTAAAATGGTGTCAGGATCAGGAAGCACAAGTCTTTTCTTCACATGGGCTGCATTCAATATTTAATCAGTGGGTGTTACAGGGTCTCACCAGACACTATGCTGCAGCAGAGATGATTCAGGAACCGAGGAAGGTAAATCCCAGAATATATTGGCTGTGGTGCAGGGCTCAGGCTTTTGCAGGAGATCACTAGGGTCACAGAAGATGTCTGCAGTCTCTGTTTCTTCTATCCATCGAAGCTGGAAGATAACTTGCTTTTTCCTCAGTGTAACAAAAGCAACAGGTCTTTCTAATATTTATAAGGAGAAACTATGGTTCCTCACAGATTAAATCCGGATCTGGGACGATAGAAGGGTTTAGTTGTGTTGAGTTAGGATATTCTCCCTGGAGCTCTCAGCTCAAGCTGCTGCTGCCATGCAGGTCCAGGCAGCTTTTTTCCTTATGAACCTTTTCTATGTTTGTAGGATTTTAGTATGTTATCAATAAAGATTGTTATTTTTATATACCAGTTACTCTCTTTGCTTTGTGATTGTGATATTCATATTGGGTGTCTGCATCCCACCTTCACCTGCTGCTGTAGAACAACAGATCTCGGCATACCTTTTTTAAGCTGCTGCTATAGAACATACATTGAATGGGGCCCCAGCTTTCTTGGGTAATCACTCGGCTTTGCACCCCTTCCTTTTGCTATGGGATGGTAACTTGGGGATTACGGCAACTGTCAAAAGAAGAGCCTTGTACGAGGGAAAGCTAAGTGGTTACTTTGGAAAAGTGGGCTCAACTGCACCCATCAAACAACTACTTCCAGCTGGCCTTGAATGGGATTTCTACGGCAGCAGGAGAGATAAAACTGACTGGTTACTCAGGAAAAGCTGGGGCTCCATTGCACCTGAGAAACCACCACTCCCTGCACACAGGGCTATTTTAAGCCCTTCCCGACATTTGATAGACCTATACATCATAGTCAGGAAGGAGTTCCCACAACTTGATGTATAGGTACATCAGGAGGATCGTCACAGCTTGCACAATCGCAACATGGGAGCAGCTGGCCCCATGCTGCATAGCCCACTCACTCCGGCTACAGGTGGTTAACCTCTTAGCCGCCACGATCTATTGCGGCAACTAAGGAAAGACTGAGGGCGTGAGCTCCCTCTGTCCCCATCACATGCTGCAATGTAATCGGGCTGCCGGGCTTTCCCGACAGCCCCGGGGAAACTAAGGGGGAAAAGT